>VDFB02381665.1:0-14028 GCA_007258455.2 Sequoia sempervirens | reverse complement strand
TAACTTGCTTCCACAAGAGGTACAAACATCACCTGTAAATTCTATGAGTGATCTCACTAAGCAGATAGAATTGTCTCCAGGTCACTGTTTGAATATCAATAGCAAGCTGTCACAATCTCAACAAGTTGTCCTACTCAAAATGCTACAAGATCAACATAAAGCTTTTGCATGGGAATATGGGGACATGCAAGGAATAGATCCTCAAATTTGTACTCATAGGATCTATATCAAAGAAGACTGTTTACCAGTTAGGCAGCCTCAAAGAAGAATAAATCTAGCACTTAGAGAAATAGTTAAGAATGAGCTTCAAAAGTTGCTTGATGTTGGTTTTATCTACCCAATTTTTGACAATCAGTGGGTCTCTCCATTAGTTATTGTCCCTAAGAAAGGTGGAAAATGGAGAGTGTGTGTAGATTACAAAGAGTTGAACACTGCCACTAAAAAAGATCACTTTCCACTACCGTTTGTAGACCAAGTGCTAGACTCATTGTCTAGTAAAAAATATTTTTCCTTCTTGGATGGCTACAGTGGGTACAATCAGATAAAAATTTCCCTTGAAGATCAAGATAAGACCACTTTTACCTATCCATGGGGAACATTTGCTTACTCAGTCTTGCCTTTTGCTCTATGCAATGCACCAGCAACATTTCAGATAGCAGTAATTAGTATGTTTGCTGATATATTTCATGACTGTATGGAAATTTGTATGGATGACTTCACCACCTATGGGGTTACATTAGAAGAAGCACTGGTGAATTTAGAAAAATTATTGAAAAGGTGCAGAGAGCAAAATTTGTCTCTGAATAGTGAAAAGTGCTTTATGATGATGCAAGAAGGTATTGTTCTAGGCCATCATCTCTCCAAGGATGGAATTCAGGTTGACCCTGCTAAAATTGAAGTTATTCTGAATTTACAAACTCCTGCAAAACAAAAGGATGTCAGAAGCTTCCTTGGCCATGCAGGGTATTATAAAAGGTTTATAAAAGATTTCAGCAAAATTGCTAGTCCACTATATGCCTTATTAACTAAGGATTCTGAATTTGATTGGATAGAGGCCTGTAAAAAATCTTTCCTGCAGCTAAAGTACTTGCTTACTAAAGCCCTTGTTCTTCAAGGTCTAAAATGGAATCTATCTTTTCACATACATACAAATGCTTCTGATTTTTCCATAGGGGCGGTCTTAGGCCAAAAATAAAATTCAATTGAGCATGCTATTTATTTTATCAGGAAAAACCTTCAAGGTCCTGAGCTAAACTACATTGTTACAGAAAAGGAGTTGCTAGTAGTAGTGTATGCTTTGAATAAATTCAGGCATTATATCACAGGTTATCAGATATTTGTCCACACCGACCATGCAACAATTAGGTATTTGATGAACAAGTCTGCCATCTCTGGTAGGTTGGCAAGATGGCTCCTATTGTTGCAAGAATTTGACATTATAATTATTGATAAACCAGGAAGAGCTAATGTTGTGGCTGATTTTTTATCAAGGTTTCAAACAACGACCTATTGAACAAGAACTTTATCGATGATAGGTTTCGATGAATACCGTTTTCCATTACCGGACCTAATTGGGTTATGCATAGATGTGTAAGAGAAGATGAAACTTATGATATCTTGCATGCTTGCCATGATGAACCATGTGGGGGACATTTTTTCGCCAAGAGAACATCAATGAAGGTTCTTACAACAGGATATTATTGGCCAACATTACACAAGGATGTTGTAGCTTATACAAGGAGATGTGACAGATGCCAACGTATGGGAAGACCAACCAGGTCAGATGAAATGCCACTGTATCCACAGGTAATAGTCACCCCCTTTGATAAATGGGGAATGGATTTTGTTGGACCAATTGATCCACCATCAAATGGTAAGTCATACATTCTGGTTTGCATGGATTATGTAACAAAGTGGGTTGAAGTAAAGGCAATGACTCATGCTCGTGATAACAAGGTTGCTGAATTTCTGTATGAGAAAATTTTCACTAGATTTAGAGTTCCCAAAGAGCTTGTAATTGATCAGGGAGCTCAGTTCACATCCAATTTGATCATTGCACTAATGAATGACTATAAAATCAAGCATAGGAAGTCCAGCCCCTATCACCCTCAAGCCAATGGTCAGGCGGAGGTTACAAATAGGGAAATTGAGGCAATCCTAACAAAGATAGTGCAGCTCCATAGGAAAGATTGGAGCAGTAGACTTCCTGAAGCAGTCTAGGCCTACAGAACTGCATGGAAGACAACAACTGGGTTTACACCTTTTGAACTACTTTATGGGAAAACAGCCATGTTGCCCATTGAATTTGAACATAAAACTTTGAGGACAGCTCTCGAACTCAATATAGACATTTTTGAAGCACAAAAGGAACATCTCTTACGGTGAATACTTTGGGCCGAGATAGAAATTACCACTAACGACATATAAAGCTATCCAGCAGTAAGAGGAAGAAATGGCAATCAACACATGAAAACTAAGCAATTATCTTTTGGTGACTAGGCTCTGCTATATGATTCCAAGTATCAAGAAAATCAAGGTAAGCTCACCTCCCCCTGGCTCGGTCCCTATGAAGTTGAGAATGTGTTTGACAATGGATCAGTATAGCTAGCCATAATTGATCTAGTCCATTTCAAATTGTTAGTTAATGGCCACCGACTGTGGTTATATCATAAGCCGATGTCAAAGGAGGAGTTCCTGAAAAAGTTTGTTTCGACTAATCTTCCTGCAGCAAAAGGCTTAGGCCTTTTTCCTGCAGCTTCTCTTTAAGTATTGTGTTGACGCCCATAATAAAGTTTTCTTTTTTTAAAGAAAACCACTTTTCTCCATTTTTTTTCATCTATCACATCATTCATTACTTTATCTGCCACGTCATCCATATTGCCACTCTGCCTCATTCATGCATTCAATCTCCCAGCTATCATTTCATGATACGCTGTTGTCCTTTGTGGCATGCCCGAGAACTGAATTCAAGGTACGCAAAATCTTTTCATTATCGCATAATTTATTCTTTCTGTTTATTCATTAATTGTAATGTATATCAGTCATCCTTGCATGCTTTAATCTTATCACCCTGCACATGTGAGGACACATGTCAAATGCTAAGTAGGGGGCGGGGGTATTCTAATTTGAAATTTTCCTGTGCCAAATTTACGTTTGCCAAAATAGTTATGTTCTTGTACTTTCTAAAGTACGATTGCGAAGCCATATCCTAAGAACAAGCTAACTACTTAGTTTAAGTAGTTATTAAAATTATTTTATGCAAATGTCTAGTTGTTATTCTTGGTAAGGAAAAGGAAGTGTAGTAAGGAAGAAGGGTCTTTTTCAAGCTTTCAGCATCAGTTTGAGTTTTTTTTTTAAGGATTTTTGATCATGGGTGGCTAACTGGTGAGGCACGAGCCTGTGGCTCATGAAGTGTTGATACAGGATCCTCAGTTAATGCAAGCATTCGCCAATTGTGGATGGTTAAATTATTTCTTGAGAATTGATTCTTTTAATGAAGAGGCTGCAGGCAAATTCTTAAGAACATTTTCAGAAAATGAGGCTACGGTATGGGGCTTGGCAGTGGCTGTGACAGAGGAAAGAATTGCAGAAGTTACTAGATTACCGGCAGTTGGTGAAAATTTTCCTGTTGGAAGGGATGCTATCTCTACTAGGGCAGAGTTTACCCTACCAGCTGATGGGCCTTTGGAAATCTCAAAGCAAGGGTGCAAAAGAATGTCCCCGCCTTATCCATACTCTGAATACACCATCTTTATTATCAGGTATTTAACTTGTGAAGGGCGCTTCTCTTACCTACATTCATATAATTTCAAATTGTTAAGTCATATGAGACATGGATTAGTAGTGAATTTTATGAATTTTTTGTTAAACCTTTTGCAAAGTAGTGCACATGAAACCCAAAAGGGTAAAGGAAACTCTGTCACACATCATGCCCTAATAAAACTTTTGACTGGGTGATCTTTAAGGGATGTTTCACCTCTTTCCTGGCATGAGTTTGTTGCCCGAAAAGGTCTTCAACCGCCTGAACCCCCTAGGGCACTACTTGCGCAGCCTAGAAGAAAGAAAATGAGAATTGAGTCCACAAGTACAGAAAAAGAGCAAGAATCTGCTGCTCCTGCAGCGCCTAGTCCTGCAGCTTCTATACCAATGTCCTCTACCGGTGTGCAAACAAGGTCTGCCGCTAGGAGAGAAAAAGGAAAGACAATTGTAGGTGAGTCATCTAGGGTAGGGCAGACTCCTGAGTCGGGCCCACATACTCAAAGACAAATTTTTTTTGCCTCATCCTCTCTTGCGGAGTCTTCACCTGTCTCTGTCTCTCCTGCAGCAGCACCTGTTAATACTCCAATTTCAATATCTTCTTCCCCTGCCAAGTCTGGATCTTCAAGACCAACTAGGAAGAGGACTGCTAAAGAAGCATCCTTTGCTGCTGCTCCTTCTGAAAAACTACCAAGAAGGAGTTCATTGAGAAAATAGTCTAAGCCTACTACAACCTTCGTTCAAACAAAAACTGTCATAATATTGGAAGAGTCTGCTGAATCAGGTCATGATAACTCCCTGGGTATGTCTGCAAATGTTCCACAAAGCTCCTCTACTATTTCTGAGGCAGCACAACCCAGTAATGTTGATAAGGGGAAAATGTTGAGTCTGGACGACTTGGCTTGTGTGGCTGAGAAATTTTTTGAGGAAGAACAATCTTCTTCCATGCAGCAACAGGGCTTTATCCTGCAGCAAGAGGATTTTGTCCTACAACAAGAAGAAGGTGTGCTTGAAAAGCCTAAAATACCCTATGATAATCCATTGCCCACTAAAGTTTGCACAAATTTAGTTGTGTACAAAAGGACTCTACTGATTGCATACTTGGAATTTCTGAGAATTAAGTCTCAGCCTGTGTCATTTCAAACTTTATGTTTTCGCCATTTCGCGAAAACTGAAGTCCAACAAAGTTTATGGAAAGAGGAAAAGAAAAAGCTGCAAAGGGAAATTGAAAGGCAAAAGCAAGAAATTCAAGATATGCAGAAGAAAATGGATGAAATGATGAAAATAACTAGAAAGATAATGGAGTGTAGGCCGCCACCCAAAGTATATGCAATGTGCCTCAAGGAACAGTTTCTTTGGTTCAAACTAATGAGGATCTCCAGAAATTTGGATCCCGATATTGAAACAGCCAAGGAATTCTATGATGCCTATGAAGTGGCCCCTAATTGGTTGAAAAACTCCATGTGTGAACTTTATTTACATGGTTATTTAATTCCTACAGAAACTGAATGGAACCCACTCCTTTATATAGGTGATATCCATCTAAGAGCACTTATGTCTTGGGCTGCAAATGAGGTCAATTATGGGAGACAATTGGAAACATATGAAGAAGCAGAAAGAGATGAACCTATTCTTCTAAGAGCTAAGAGTTCAGACCCACACACAATTTTAAGAACCTGGCTTAAAGTTACTTATGGATCAAATCACCCTCAGGAAAGAGAGAAATTTTTTGACATTAGACAACAGGTATACAGTGAGTTCAAAGAGCAGAAATATATATTCTGGAAACTCGCCTCTTCCAGGATTGAGGCAAGGTGGGAGAAATTGATGGTTGGTCTAAGAAAGACAGAGCCTCACAGCCCTTTGAACTTCACAGCAGCACTCATGAGAACAGAAAGGTACATGCAACTAGGTTTGCAAAGTAGATTTGAATTATGGATGCCACTGACCTTCCAACCCCCAGTTTTAATGTGGCCGCTCTATCCCTACCAAGCCAAGGAAATCAATGAAGAAATAGAAAACCGCAGATTTGAAAGATGGGAATTTACCAGAGGTTTTTACTACAAGTTTTGAACTTCATTGCAGGGTCATGCTTCTCCAACAGATTTCAGGGAAATAACAAGGAAAGTCAATGTTGGAGGACCAACATTATGATAAGTAGGGGGCAAAATGATGAGCCTTAAATATTCTCATAGTTTGAACTTTTGATACTCTTACTTTTGTTATTAATAGTTGTTTAAATTTGTTGATTAAAGAGACCTTTTGGTGGTATCCTATGAATGCGAGTTCCATATTCCTGTAGCTTGACAACTTCATTAATTACCTTTTTCACCTCCCGCATGGTTGATATATGCTTATGATTTTGGATAATGGAATAGGATTAACATGTGATTAATGAATAGATGTCGTGTTACTTGTGTGTATGTTTTCCTTCGCCTCTGTCATTTATTGCAGGATTGTTGGAGGGAGCAGAAACTGATCAAGCGCAAGAATCTCGACTCTGTTGAAGAAGTCATTCCAATAATAACTCTTTGATCGAATCTTTGGGAAGAAGCTTTAACGATCCTTTGATCTAGGGAGTGTGTAATGCTATATTTTCTCTGGGTCGCGTCGAGCAGATAGACTTTCATTTATGAATATCTGTTCCGCAGATTTAGAATGTATTTATGATCACAACTCCCTCTGTTAGTTAGTTAGTTGCCTTTTTCATTTAAATAGCATTCCTCTTGGGTGGTGAGGCCGAGGGATAAAAGCGGTGTGTGTCGAGAAATTGGGGTTAGTGAACTAGTAGAGTTGCGTATTGGTTTTTATTTTTCAAATGGGAGTGTCGTGTATCCTGGTTGTGAATGTAAGATGAAATCTTGATGAAGCTGAGTCCCAACTTCTTGTGTGATCCTAGTTGATACTTACTAAGAGACCACTGTAAACAATACATGTAAGTTATTTATGATTAAGCTGATTCAATTCATGTTGATTACTAGTTAGAATTTATTTCTATAGATTTCAACACAAACTCAGTCTTGTATTGTTCCTACAGCATCGGGAGTCCATCCATGTGTTTGTTCCTGTAGCAAAGGTCAGTTCACAGTTTGTCCTTTAATAATAGTTGTTATGATTTATGCTTTAGTCGAGTTGTGTTTGAGTTAGAAAGCTTTGCGTTATACTTCTTTTAAGTATTTGTTTTCTATAGATGGTGATTGGGCGGGACAGCGGTGCATTTTTGTGCTTTGCTCCGTTTAAAGGTATGTGTTGCTTGCGGTTGAGTAGATGGATGACCATGAAGGAGATTTGGTGAAACGTTGGATGTCCGGATTCGGGTTTTGCGGTTAGCTGACTTTATATACTTTTATGGAAGCATGACAAAGCATTTCAAGGTAGATTATCAATTGTTTATTGCAAAAATTTAAGATCATTTCATCATGTCAAGGGTTTAGTGCATTCATGCATGTTGTTGAGCTAAGATTGTGAGTGTAGCATTGAAGATCTAATTGCAAGCATTGTTCACGTATATTCAAGATCAAGATCTACATTCTTCATGGCCACTACATGTTAGTTTGCAAATTTGCATTATAAGACAACATCTAAGTTATTAACATTACATGTTTCATGTTTCATGCTTCAATCTAATTATTTCATCATTTGGTTTAATTACCTACAAGGGGTTTGACTTAGGAAAACCCCTATTCACTAACAATCAATGAGTTTGTATCCCCTTGAGTGCATGTTTGTAGATTTATAGGTTGAAGATCAAGTGGAGATCAAGTTTAGAGAAAAATTGTCAAAGTTGTCAAGTTGTAAAATTGACCTTCAAAGTGGAAGAGCAAAGAATTGAAGCTAAAGAATTAAGTACAAGCTTTTGTGAGCTAACAATCAGTTATCTGAGATTACAAACATCAAGTTAAATAACCCAAATCTTAGTTTCAAAAATCCTAACAAGGACCCATTTGCCACTAAAGGCGAATGAGTCATTTTTTCCCTAAAAATAGGCTTCTTGTAGCAAGGTACACACCTCTTTGAGCTCTAAAAACTTCCCTCATAGTTGCTATAATAGTTAGGTATCGTTTATGATTGTTATTTGTATTTTTTGGCTCTCATAATTGCATATATTACATGTGTTTTGTGCAGGAAAATTAAGTGGTTCATCATCTTGTTGATTCATTTTAGTGAACCCTATTTTCCACCTAAACACCTAGTGACAAGACTAAATTTCCCTACTGGGAATATTAGTCCTAGTATAGCCTTATTACCAGCTCTCTACAAATCGAGATCAGTCACTAGAAGATTCCAAATTCTACTCAAAAGCCTTATAGCAAGACTAAATCACCCTACATGGTGTATCAGTCCTAGTGTACCTCAAACAACAAATTTTCTAAGGTTTATAGAAATATTTTTGGCCTCTTCACTCCTCCAGGTACTTTTCTATTTCACCCTATTTTCCAATTTTATTTCATGCTTTCAAGTCTCTAGGGTTTTGTGCATAAGTGTTTGCATTTCTCCTTTGAAGCTTCAATTTATTAGTGAACCCTTGTCAAATATCAACATGAATCCCCTAGCCCATTCCTCAATCAAGTCACTTGGTTGGGGGATCTAGGTTTCCTAATGAGCTAAAGTGCGAAATAGGTCCCAAGTTCCATCTCCCAAAAGGTGGAACCCTATTTCCCTTGTGTTCACTTACATTGGCTAAAATAGTATTTAATGATTACTTTTTGACTTTCACATCAAATATGTCTTTTCATTTTAGCTTCTACAACATCGATGTTCTTATATTGTAACTCTCACATAATAATTCTTTGACATTATAACTCTTGCATCATAGTTAGTCTTACAATATAGATTCCACACCATAGGTACTCTTACATAAGTGGCCAAATTAATTACAAGAAGATAATTCAAAATCCCCTCTCCAATTGTGAACCCAAAATTTACATAAGTGACACACTTTACAAATAATCTATGTAATTTATTCAATTCCTTACCAATAATCAAACGTAATATTTAGCTAATAAATTAAGTAACAATGATGCAAATATTTAATGAATATGAATTATCAATATTATTGGATGATGAGTATTTGTTACTTTTATTGATTAAACATTATGATTCATATTATGACATGATGCATTAAATATCATTTACATTATTTGATTATGAGATATAGTGTTTGATGGTGCAATTGGGGTAATCTCACAATAATGGGTCCCAAACTTGGGACATCCTAATTTTTGCCTAAAATCTGATTTTTGCCTAAAATAACATATTCCTAAGAAAATTAATGATTTAATCCTTGAGGGGTTCCATTTGAAGGGTTTAAATTGAAAAAAATTATGTGTAACGACATAAATGTCACTTTTAAAAAATGTTGTTTACTGTAAAAATAAAGTTATTAAAAGTTATGTAAACAAAATCACAATTTATTTCTATTTTTTTTAAAATATAAATAGAATCTACACACAAATCCTCACAAATCACTAGTTCATATCATCTCCAAATTATTAATGGTTTAGTAACTAAAGTTTTATAAAGTGAATATTTAGTGAAAATGTTGATTTAAATGTCCTACTTTGACAAAAAAAGTGGGACACGGTATTGTGAACTGACTCATTGATGTAATTACGACTGATGAAAGTATGACTAATTTTTTAATGAATCTTGAAATACATGTTCTTATAGACTTTCGAAAAAGATTTACCCTAAGCTATTAGATGAGAGATTTAAATTTGAAAATGGAAGGTTAGATTCTTTCAAGTGATATGCTCTAATGATCTGATTGTAGCATGGATCATAATTCAATGTAAACAAACAATAAGAATGAAAATTGAAATCCATAAAATTAATATTTACTATTAAGAATAACATATAATTAATAATTTTAAAGACAGATAGATTTATATACCAGATAAATGAAACGGCATAAGAATATGCCAAACAGCAAAGGTATTTGTCTCTTATAGTAGGGTATGCAACCACTAGAGAGACTTCTATGCTCATTTGAAGCATATTAATGAATCTAGCTATAGGCCCACATAAAGACTTTTTAGAGATGTTAGTAATCTTTAGCAAAGGAAAAACGAACATTGGTAAATTAGATGTAAAACGTGGGAGACGTTCAGACCAATAATGAAATTCATGAAAAGACATATCATTACACAGGCCATCAAGCCAATAGGAAGGCAATAGAGAAGTTAAAAGGAGGTCTTCATACTTAAAGCTGGCCTCCACAGAGGCCACCGACCTTGCTTTGTCTAATTTTTCCAAGTCAATCGAAAGCTCTACGTAAACTTTTCCTTCTACGTTGTACGTAATTTTTTTCTTCTAATTGCCTAATGCAGACGACCAACGTTAACATTCTTGACCCGGGTGTTAGGTTGCTGAATATATGTTACATTCCACCGACGCGCTTTGATCAGTTTTAATCCAAGAAAAAGATTTCAATACGGACAAGTTGCACAGATCTGAATTATTCAAACGTGTGCAGAGGAATTAAAGGAAGTTTCGACTCGTTCAAAGACTAGCCAGTTGTATACTACTTTAATCGCAGACTTTGAAGTCTATTCAATACAGCTACCGTCATGTCGGAGATTCAATCAGTCACGTACTGAGCCCCACATTCTAAATGTTCCAGACGCATTTGTATCTACCTAAACGTGACCAGATTAGAAGATTCAGACAACCCAGAAGAGATATAATTATTCTTTTCAGATTTCCTCTTGTACTATCTTTTAATATAATAGTCGTTAAAAATCAGTTAAATTATTACATTATTAATAGTGTTTAAATATGGAGGCATAAATATTTATAGTTGTATGTATAAAATTTTGAAGAGGTATTTTATAGGGTTATAAATATTAATTTATTTTGATATATTGTGTAATAAGTTAGGTTAAAAAGTATTATTCTTAAAAATTAATAGAAATTATAGAATAATTTTTTTTTTGTGCTATACATATTGGTAGATGCTTTCAATCATTTGTTTGATATATCTAATTGTTTAACATTTTTTTTATTATCACAATTTTTGTATACATGATTCATATGATGAAACATTTTTGGTATTACCGATTATTCTAAATGCAACAATAGCACATTCATTTGTACATAATTGTAATGGTGATATTTGCATAGCCATGTGATTTTCAATTTAAGTTTTTTCTATCTTATTGGAGTGCCTCAATATTATATATAGTATATTCACATGTGGTATATTCTTGTTTTTTAAGATTGGTTCATGTTCTAATTCTTATTTACATTTATTTTCATATATTTATCATTCACCCATTATTTAGTATATCATATTTCTCTTACCGGCATGATCCTACTATGAACTGCACCAAGCTAAATTGTGAAGCCTACGGTTTAAGAGCGTCGGGAGACTATTACTTTGATCGCACCCGCTCACGTCGTTGTCTCGGAGGCATTAATGCTGTATGTGCTGTATCTACTTTGTCACTCGTCGAAGCCTTCTTTTTCAAGCTACAGCTAGCCAAATTGGAGAAGTGAAAAGTCAATAGCAGCAAGAACTTGGAGGAGCCAAGCACCACAGAGGCAAAAGCAGAGAAAAATCGGAAGCCAAAATTAAGAAAGGCACCAAAATTTATGGACATGTGAGATTTGTTTAATCGTCTTCAGATTCCATAGATCTTGTGAGTCATTTCTCATCTACTCAGCAACGCCCCCTTGATTTGTTTCCTTTGTTTTTATCATTGTTTAATCTATCTAATCTCACCTATCAGGTTTACATTGATTGCAAGGTGATATGTCTTTGTTTATATTTTCGTATTCTTACAGAAACATTTAAGAATGCGTTCGTAAATCTGTCACTCAATCACTTCAGCAATGAGAACATCTAATCTCAGTCCTTTCAAAGCATGGCTGTATTTATTTTGCATAGCTGTCGACACTTGATATTTCTACGACCGCCCTTTGACCGCCGCCTCCAATGTGCATAAACAAGCCGGCTGTTAATAGATCAGTCCAACAGCAACCTCTGGAGTTGGACGTTTGCATCAGTTCAGAGCTTTTGCAGCCATACTACTATTTTAGTAATAGGTAAGATTCGTGCCTGGTTATATAATAGTTTAAAATATATTTGTTGTATGTATGCCAAAATTTTGTCTTCATCTGTTTCATTCTCTAATTTCTTCTATCTATGCTGCTATATGTTGTTATTTCTTATGATAAATTTAAGGTTATATTATTCACTTGATAGTAGATTCTGCATCAACACACAATCTAGATAAATATATTATGCTCTTGTATTCCTTCTGGCCATGGTAGAAATCAAGTGTCTGTACAGGGCTGGGTCGCCGGGTGGTGTCTTGTCCCATCATAGCAGGCTCACGTAGTTTCCTTGGTAGCAGTTAATTCTGTGCCTGTCTCCAATGCCCTTGCATCAGTTCGACCCTTCTTTCCATGTAGGGCATTACTGCACAATTCAACTAATATTCATTTTCTATTTGATAACACCTGAAATAAGTTGTTGAAAGAAAAAAAGGTGCTTGCAAAATATAAACAACATGCTTAAGATCTTTCTGTGGGATTGTATAGGGTGGTCCGTTGGTCTTTTGAAGGCAAGAGAGGAATTGTTTGTAAGGTCACTATACAGATTGTAGGTTCCATTTGTGCACAGTATAGCCACACACCTGGCTTCTGCTTTCTTCATTCATCAATATTAATTGAGGAGATTATTATCTCTTACCTTTTCTCACCCAATCCATCTGTTCCAAAGAACTAGGTCCACGTTTATCCAAAACAGAAAACAGTTTTATGGTGGAACCAATCAATTGGGCCCATTGGGGATCCATGTACCAAAAGAGCCTAATGACATTAAAAATTGTACCAAGCCTACTTACTACTGAACAATTAATAGTAGCATAAAATTGAAGAGGTTCATAACTATTGACACTGGTTCCCCATAGGGCTGCTTTTGGGCCACAATCTGTTGGATGAGGAAGTTAATGAAATACAATACAAATACATTGTATTACTTAATAATTTATGGATGAAATTTAATACGCATGCCAGATTTAAAACTAAATTTGAGCTAAAAGTGTGATTAATTCAAATTCTTACAAGTGGGAATCAAAATATACAAAGTCACATATATATGCAAGTTAAATGTTGTGTCTGTTGCATTGTTGTCTGCTGTTCAACATACTATCATTTACTAGTTGAGATGGGATGTCACTCTGCTAATGACCAAAATTCATGTTGGTTGGCTTAGAGCTCAATGGGAATGTGAGTTGAAGAGTTGACCTGTAAGGCAGTGGTACATCTTTAATTTTTTTTGCCAAGTTTACAAGGCATTTGTTTGCTCTCATAATGTTTCATCGAGGGACTGAAATTCATGTTGGCGGGCTTAGAGCTCCATGTGAATGTGAGTTTAAGAGTTGACCTACCAAGCAGAGGTAGACCTGCTGGCATTGGTCCAAACAATAAGTGAATTGAAAGCAAAGATACACCACTTTTATCCATGTCTTGCTACTCCGGCATAAAAAGATGCAATATATTCTATATATGGTGGAAACTTCTAATTTCAGGACAGATACAACTTTGGCCTAGCTTCCTGTAGGTGTAAGAACTTTTTGTCACATGAGTAGCTGTGACAATCAACCAACCACACATAGCCCAGGTTCCATGGCTTTCAAAGCAAAAAAATAACAGCATATGATTTTGCTTCCTCAAACTCATAGTTACTAGGAAACTCTATTATAGTAATGTGCACTGTGCCCCGATTCCCATACCCTCAATTTCTGGTGACTAGCTTTATATATAATATAGTTGTCTCCATATTTGTTTACTTTCGTACTCCAATTTGATTGGTATTTCCGTACTGGTATACTTACATCTCTCGGTAATTATGGCATTTCTTTTATTCTCAAAACAGTTCCAAAGTTCTCAGATTTTAGTCTTCAAAAAAAGGCAAAAAGGAAAAAAATAAATTATTTTCATAAACTTCCATTTCTGCTATTATTTTTCTTCTATTATCATTAACTATTAGATTTGACAGCTACAGTAGTATCCAATATTTTTAATTTGTAGCATACTTGCATCCATAGGAGACACAACTACACAAACACCTTAGTTAGTTAAATGGTGGTGACACCCAGATACCTAAATTTTAAAAGATAGAATGTATCTTTAAACCCATATAGAATGGAAGAAAGAGCTTCACCAACATAGATAATTGTATTGTAAACATACTTGTAATGCAAATTAAACATTTTATAAAAACACTTTCTTTTCATTGTTGTATATATATCATTATTCTACATT
>VDFB02381664.1:0-44470 GCA_007258455.2 Sequoia sempervirens | reverse complement strand
TGATGTCACCACTTTTGAACAGGGGGATGACAACACTAGTCATCCAATTTTTTGGAAACCCATATTGAAGAACCTCATTGAATATTTTTTTAATATGAGGCGTGAGATCCTCCAATCCTCATTTTAAGTGTTTTGCCTATAAACAATCAATGTCTCGAGCTTTACTCATTTCCAACTTCTTTATTCTTTCTTTAATGTTATCCGAAGAAAAAGGTTTAACCCTTGAGTTAATTATTAGAGGGTTGCCTTTATCTTGCCCCCTCTCATAAAGTTTCTTTACAAACTCTAACCATTCAATATTTGTAATATTGTTCTCTTTATTCGTGTCTTGTTGCTGCAATTCTCTCCAAAAGCTTCTTGGATTGTGCCTCCCAAGTAATATTAACTCCTTCCTTCTAGTTTGTATATACACTTCTTTTTTCAATCTGACTAGCTTTGCATATTCTTTGTTATTACCCCATTTTTTAGCTCTTTTCTTTGCTGCTTTACAATCCTCATCGTACCATGGGTTTGCTAGAAAGCTATTTTTATTATTTTTTTTAGGCCTAGACCTTTTGCAAGAGTTGAGGCCCTTGAGAATAATAGAGGTCAGCAATGTGTTTTCCATACTTTTTTTAATTTGAGTTGATCATCCCATTGGTTCTCACCTTGTGCAACTTTTTTTCTAGCATTGTTCGGAAGGTTTCTTGGTTTTTATGTATCAAAAGGATTGAACCTTGAGTAGCTTCTTTCTTTTCATTATGTTGCATCACCTCTTGCCATTGAGTACCATTTTGTATATTGATTTTCACCTGTATTGGATTGTGATTGGAATTCCTTTCTATGGGACACCCCTTTACCTCTATGTCTATTAAACTTGTCACGAGTTTCTTTAAGCTTATAACATAGTCCACCACACTTTGACCATTATATGTGTGACATGTGATGTTCCTAGAACTAGGCCACATTTTTAAACCATTGCATATAATTAAATCATGCAAGCTGGACATTCCTAATAATTCTGCCCCATATTGTGTGATATCCCCTTTTTCATCTTGAGATAATCTAATCCATTCATCATTTCTCGCCATTTTTTCGGCCTTTTTTCACCTTTTTTTTCTGCTTTCTCCACTGCTATTGGTTTTTGCTCCACTCTTCCTCACTAGTATTTCCCTTTCACTTCTCCAATTTGGCCAACTATAAGGTTTCGATGAGGGTTTTAAGTATGTTTATTAAAATGAAGAAGATCCTAATAACAAGCACATCTAGGTTTAACATTACAACATCCTTTATGGTAGGTATATATTAGTATAATTCATATATAATGTATATTTTATATAATATAAAACTATTGAATAAATATATTAAGTTATTATAATTAATATTTGATAATTATTATATTTTAATATAATATACAATATAATTAATATATTATATATAATATATTACATGATATGTAATATAATTAAATATATATAGAATATTTTTAAAATTACAACTTAATAGTTATTATATTTTTATTTAATACAAAATAGAATTATTATATTATATATTTTTATATAATATAGATTAAATTATATACAATATGTATGTTAATAGAAAATAAAATTAATAATAATAATAATAATAAACAATATCATTTTAAAAATGATCTATCAATTGACCTTATGAGAAAAAAAAAACTACATTTTTTCTGATTGACCTTCCACACCCCTTCGGCGTACCCATTGCACACCAAGGTGCAATTGCTAGTTTGTAATGAATTTGTCATATGTGAAATCCGATTACAGATGGTCTAAATGCAATAATGGGTCAACTTTCACCGACGGCAATACATATTCTGCTAATCTGAACAGAGTTATGAGTTATCTGTTTACAAATACATCTCTAAGTTCGGGGTTTAACAATTCTTCCTTTGGTCAAATGCCCAACAAGGTCTATGGCCTTCTGTAGTGTTTTGGGAACTTATCAGCAGACAAATGCTTAGACTGTGCACAACAAGCAAATAGTCCTCTTAAGGAACTTTGTGCCAACGACATAGGAGGTTGGGTATTGATGGATGACTGTTTTATGTGCTATGACAACTCTAATTTCATTCCAACACTAGATAATCGAATTTGGTATGTTGCCCTCCTGGAATGCCAAAAAGCATCCTGCAAGCAACTGGATGATTCTCAAGGCCACAAACCTCTAGTTCTTCAACCTCGGCCTAACTTAGCTTATGAACTCGCACAGGGCGTTTATCTGCCATGATTATTAACCATTCATAAGTACCTTTTAAAACTAGAATAAAAGCCACACAGCAGTAGTGAATAAAAAATTCAAAAACACAAAGTAGCCAAAGTAGACAGTCAAAGAGCATTAACAATAAATATAGAGGATTACGGAAAACTCTCCAATGGGAGGAAACCAATGGCAAGGACCTACTAGCTTTGCATTATTTCAGAAAACCTTTATATCAGAACTTTTTCAAAACTGGGGCCTCATCAATCATGGTAGAGAGAAGATTGACATTTGTAAAATGCTTTCAGCAAGAATTTTCTCGATAATACGAGTATTTCTATCTCAATTAGATTTTCTTAATCTCAGCTAGAAGCTCTTGATTTCTATTCGAATTAGATTTTTCTTAATTCGAAATAGAAGTTTCTTGATTTTTAAATTTAGTCTTCAGAAAACTAACATTCTCCCACTTGAAGCTAAATTTAGCCTTCACAACTATCATTCTCCCACTTGAAGCTAAATACAAGGCTCCTGGATAGCAAACTGCAATTGTAGATGATCCTTTTTGCTATTGATCCTTGCCCAAGCCTACGCATCAAGTCATCTGCAGGCCTGCCAAGCTCCTACATAGCTCTTGCTTGGCTTTTGGCAGTATTTTTGTAAACATATTCCATGTAGGCTCTGTACTGAGTGGATCTTTTTTTCCAGCGTAGCTTCCTCCAACACTCCGCCATTTAATCCAATGATACACCTTAAGTCACGTTTGGCTCAGAGTGAAAAGCTGATTTTTCACAAATGGAACAAATTCCTGACTATCAATATATGACATAATTTGTCTCTATTTTTATTCCTCTAACCTCCAAGAAATCAAGCATCCAAAACATCCTCTTTTTGAGCACGGGTTTCTGGCCAGTAAGCTATGCATTCTGCCTCCGCTGTGAGAGAGAGTTTACTTATTTCTTGGAAGCTTAGATACCCAAGAGGCTCATCACAGCTCTAAAAATGTAGATAAATCCGGGCAGGGAATTCTCGTAGTGTCCAGACTTCCAGCCATATATGACCAGAAAACCTTTCTAAGTATATTAATAAGGATCAAACATAAATAAAGAATGATGAGGCAATTCCCAGGTATCTTTTAACATCCATTTCCCACCGGGCTATTGTTTTCCTGGATTGGCAAGAAACCTGCTAACTACTGCCACTGAATGTGCAATGTCCGGTCGTGTGCATACCATGGCATACATTAAACTACCGACTGCTAAAGCATAAGGAATATTTTTCATTTCTTCCTTCTCCTTATTGGCCATAAGGGCATTTACCATTTGCATGTATCGTATATTAAACGTCAAGCACCTCTAATATACTTTTCGGTAGATAAATGGCCAAATTTTTCTTTCTTTCTATCATGACAATCTTCATGCCCAAGGCCATTTGCTGCAGCCGAAGACCTAAATCCTAATGCAAAACCTGTTGTTCAAATCCTTTCTTAACTTGCTAACTATATTCTTATTCCTAAAATAAATATATCATCCATATATAATAATAATATAATGTAATTTCTTTCCTGTCATATCGTAGCGATGTAGATATAAATGATCACTTCTAGCTTCCATAGTAAAACCATGTCTCCAAATATAAAGAATCAAATTTTTTATACCATTGGCGAGGTGCCTATTTCAACCCATAGAGGCTCTTCTTCAACCTGCAAACCAAGTTCTCTTTACCTTTTATTTTGAAGCCTTCTGGCTACTCCATATAAATTTCCTCTTCCAATTCTCCATGAAGGAAGGCAATCTTTACATCTAACTGTTCACATTCTAAATCTAGAGCAGCAACAAGACCAAGAATAACTCTAATGGATGACATTTTAACAACAGGTGAAAAAATTTCATTGAAGTCAATACCTTCTTTCTGAGCAAATCCCTTCATGACCAGCCTTGCTTTGTATCTCTTCTTCTCATCACCCTCATGTTTGATCTTGTACACCCATTTGTTTCGTAGAGCTTTTCTTCCTTTTGGAAGCTTTACCAACTCCCAAGTTCTATTTTCTTGCAAATAATCCATTTCATCCTCCATTGCTTTCTGCCATTCTTTACTATGCTCATCTTGACAAGCTTCCTGAAAACAACTAGGTTCACCTTCATCAGTTAATAAAATATAATCTGAGAGAGGATATCTCTGTGAAACCTTTTGAGGCCTAGTAGATCTGCGAACTGGAATCTCTTGTAATGGCTCTTGCATGGTTTCTACTTCTTGTTGTCCCTCATTTCCATTATGTTGTAATGGCTGGTCATTATTTCCAGCATTGGCTTCTTGTAAAGGTGGTAGATTTTCTTGTTGTTCCTCTTGTTGTCCTGTAATTTCAACAAATTTTTGCATCTCCACACTTTTGTTAGTATTTTTAAACATTTGTCCTTCATTAAAAATAACATCCCTACTTTTGATAATTCTTCTCTTTAGAGGATCCCACAACCGATAACCTAGCTCATTGTCAGCATATCCTAAGAAAATACATTTCAATGATTTTTCATCCAACTTGGACCTTTGTTCTTTAGGAATGTGCACATAAGCTTCACAACCGAAAACTTTCAAATGAGAATAATATAACTCCTTACCGGTCCACACCTTTTCGGGAATGCCTCCATCTAATGAAGTTGTGGGAGAGCGGTTTATTAAGTAACAAGCAGTTCAGACAGCCTCTGCCCAAAAATGTTTAGGCAAACTAGAATTTGAAAGCATACTTCTCACCTTTTCCAGTATTTTTCGATTCATTCTCTCAGCTGTTCCATTTTGTTGTGGAGTGAGAGGAACTATTTTTACATGCTTTATCCCATGTTTACTTCAATATTCTTCGAAGGCTTTGGAGCAATACTCCCCACCATTATCTGTTCTAATACATCTCAATAGTTTGTTAGTTTCCCTTTCAACAGCCATATGAAATTTCTGAAAAACATCTAAAACTTGATCCTTACTCTTAATAGGGAAAGCCCACACCTTTTTTGATGCATCATCAATAAAAGTTACAAAATAAGCAGCCCCACCTAGTGATTTTATATTAAATGGACCACAAACATCCGAATGCACCAAATCTAATATATTTGTATCCCTTTTCGAATTATTCCTTAAAAAGGACACTCTTTTCTGTCTACCTATAATACAATGTTCACAAAATTTAAATTCAGTACCTTTTATTCCAGGCAAAAGGTTTTGCTCAGCAAGTATTTTTAGGCCTCTTTCTGTCATGTGTCCAAGTCTTTTGTGCCATAAATCTGCTGCAGGCTCCTCTGCAACAATAGCAATATGTGACTTTTGCAACTTTGACTTTAATGTATAAAGAGTGCCTGTTTTCTGCCCCTTTGCAACAACTAGCGAACCCTTTATGATTTTCCAGCATCCCTTGCCAAATACTATATGGCAGCCTTCATCATCTAGCTTTCCAGCTGAAACTAGATTCATTCCAAGCTTTGGTACATGCCTAACCTGTTTAAGCAATAAACTACAACCATCTTCTGTTTTTATTAAAACATCCCCCACTCCCTCAATATTACATAAATTATTATTACCCAAGCGAACCTTACCCAAATTACCAGATTTATAAGAAATAAAATTTTCTCTACTTGGGGTAGCATGGTAGGAGGCTCCAGAATCTAAAATCCAATCAATATCATGATTAGAAGCACAAAGGCATGCATCCTCATATGAAACAGTAATTAATACCTCACCATCTGATGCAACAACCGTAGTATCTTCATTTGCACTTGCTAGTTTTTGTTCCTTTTGCTCTCGCTTCCAAAATTGACATTCTCTTTTCATGTGTCCCAATTTGCCGCAATGATAATAGGTAATTCTGCCTCTTCTTGATTTTGATCTTCCTCTTGACTTCGAACGCCCTTGTCAGTTCCGATCAAATTTTCTACCGCGATCAGCTAGGGCTAAGGCTTCTCCTCCCTGGTTCTCTGTCATTGATTTACGTCGCAGCTCCTCATTCATTAAATTGCTACTAACATCATCAAACTTTAGAGTTCCTCCAGGTGCCGAAGTGCTAATAGCTACGATCAAATTCTCCCAACTATCTAGCATTGAACACATTAATAAGATGGCTCTAATCTCATCATCCAAAGTGATTTTAACAGAGGCAAGCTGACTAGTAATTATGTTGAACTCATTTAAATGTTCTGCTACAGAAGCACCCTCCTTCATCTTGAGATTGTATAGTTTTTTCATCAAAAAAACTTTATTTGATGTTGTGTTCTTTTCATATAGATCATGAAGCTTTTTCCATAATTCTGCTGCTGTCTTCTCTCCGGCAACATTAAAATATACATTTTTAGCCAAATATTGACAAATGGTTGCAACTGCCTTTCTATCCAACTTTTTCCAATCTTCATCCATCATCGTTGTGGGTTTCTTTGATATTCCTTCGAGTGGCAAATACTGATCTTTCAGAATTAATATGTCCTCCATTTGGGATTTCCATAGGGCAAAATTAGCCCCATTTAACTTCTCCATGTCACTCGTTGTGACCTCCATGCTGCACAATGAAAGAGAGAAATAAAACCTACACACACACCAAATCTTCCAGCAACTTTGCTCTGATACCAGTTGTTATGCAATTTTAAACCAGAATAAAATAATAACAGCAGCAATAAAATTAAAACATAGTAAATAAAGTAGACAGCAAATAAGACATTAACAATAACACAGAGATTACGTGGAAAACCTCCAATGTGGAGGAAAAACCACGGGGCAAGGATCAATAGCTTTTATTATTTCAAAAAATCTTTTACATCAGGAGCTTTTTCAAAAATCAGCCTTCATCAATCATGCATAGGAGAGATAAATATTGACATTTATAAAAATGCTTTTCGAAAGAAGAAGTTTCTAGATAATACGAGGAATTTCTATTCGAATTAGATTTTTCTTAATTCGAAATAGGAGTTTCTTGATTTCTATTCGAATTAGATTTTTCTTAATTCGAAATAGAAGTTTCTGATTTTTAAATTTAGTCTTCAGAAAACTAACATATTCCATCCCAAATTATCTACGGGCTCGTTCAATGTTGGAGAGATTTATCCATCAACGATTGCAAAAAATGCTTGTTTACAGAAAGGACCACTATGGAGAATTGTTGTTCTATAAACTGAGGCCGGGCTCTGTTAGGAAGCTGTGTGGTCAGATTTGAGTCATACTCATTTTTCGACAGTGCAGAGGTATCTTCACCAGAAGCTTCACCACCGACTTCAACAACTTATGCACCTCCCACAGAAGGCCAGACTCCAACAACTTCCGCACTTGCCACAGAAGGCCAGACCCAATAAAAGAGTAAGCACAACCACTTCCTTCAATGTTTGTTGGATTATATCTTAGATATGTTTCTATTGAAAAGAGTCTACACTGTAGAGAAGCACTCAAAATTACTGATTATTTTGGGAGTTGTGGGAGGCTTGATTCTGCTGTCAGTCATTTGTCTAATTGCAATGAGAAAAAGAGTGAGATCTGTCATTTTTCGGAGGCCAGTTACTCTAGTTACCCACAATGAAGGTGCTGCTTCCAATTTTCAATCTTTGTATTTAATTTTCTTTTATGATTGTTTTAGTTTAACAATAAATTTTCCAAGTTTTTCTAGTTTTCATTCATCTACAAAAAGGCGTGGATATTCCTTCGAATCGGGGTTACTCATATGCGACCATCAACATTTTATCATGAGCTTAGAGGCATTGGCAGAAGCCACCCAAAATTTTCATGAAAACAAGCTTGGAGAGGAAGGGTTTGGACCAGTATATAAAGGGTGGGCCTATATTGTATTCTTGAACTGAATGAACACTCTAGTCATAGATCAATTACACCATTTTGGGGAAGTCTCTTAAGGGGCTTTTGGACCTCTTATTCTGCTTTGCTCTTTTATGGAACAACTAGAGATAGAAAGGAAATAGCAATTAAAAAGTTGTTTGCAAGATCTGCCCAAGGTAAAAAAGAATTTATGAATGAAGTAAAGCTAATATCCAATGTCCAGCACCGAAATCTTGTGAAGTTGTTGGGATGTTGCATGGAAGGAGATGAAAGGTTTCTTATTTATGAATATTTTCCCAATAAGATCCTAGACAATTTTCTCTTTCATAAGTTACATTTCTCTCCTCCATTATATTTAACATTGCCGAGTTATCTTGAAGAGTGATTGATAGAATTGGGGTTCATACAGATCCAGAAAAGCATGGACAGTTAAATTGGGAACAACACTATAATATCATCACTGGAATTGCTTGAGGCCTTCTCTACCTTCATGAAGATTCACGGTTGAAAATCATTCACAGTCTATATTAAAGCAAACAATATTTCGCCGGATGACAAATTTAATCCTAAAATAGCCAACTTTGGTTTAGCCAGGCTTTTCCTTAAAGATGAGACACAAATCCAAACAAGAGTTGTAGGCACATAGTAAGAAGTGAGGATGGCTATCAGTTAAAACCGACGTTTATGGCTTTGGCCTGCTACTGCTTGAGCTTGTGAGTGGAAGAAAAAACATAGATCCCAATCTTCCCCACGAAATGCAAAATCTACTAGAATGGGTAACAAATTGAATTAACTGCTAAATATTTGCATTCAATAATGATTTTCAATGTTGAACACCAAACTTAAAAAGAACTGATGATGTGTGAATGAAAGATTTTAATGATGTCCACAAGACTAAATAGTCTATGGGACCAAGACAAAATAGGCCTAATGTGTCTTTATGCTCTTTTCCAAGTCGGATCTCCTGCCATTAATTTTGACTAGAAGGCTAGCCTTCTAATTAATCTTATCTTCCTCAAATAGCTAGTGCATATTTTCAACTTTCAAACTATTTTCATGTTGAGTGTGGATATCCACGTAAGCAGTGCACTCCCTGATGAAGTGTCATTCTATTTCCACATCCCCTTTATTGCAGAAAATACAAGTTCTTTCTTCCCAAGTTTCCTTGGGTAGATCTTCCACCTACCGGTCTCACACCTAAGGTGATGCAATCTCGTCCTCAATTGTTCCACTAACATCTTTGCTTTCCTTTTAATAGCTGCACTTAAATAGGTTTTGTCACCATGATATTTTTCCGGATTAAACTCTTTGATGTAGTGTGTTTTTTTCACCCAATCTAATTTGTCTACATGGTAGTTTTGAATTTTTCAGTCACATAGTTTTTATTTCACTAATGGTGCTAGGACAGTCACATAGTTTTTAATTTCACTAATGGTGCTAGGACAGTCATGTAGATTGATGTCCCACTTGTTCATCCACTTGTGGTTTTGTTTCATCCAAGTTTTCTTCCTATGATCTAGTGTATCCTTCATAGCCGTTTTAGGCCAACAGTGGTTATCCATGTTTTTAACCTTCTTTAAATAGCTTATCAATCGGATTAGCGCTGATGCTTCCAATGGAAAAGTCCCCACTTTAGCTAAAATAATTTCATATGGGACTGTGGTTTTACCTTTGAGACTGTTTGTTATTAAATGCTTCTAGATTCTTTCTAGTTGTCTCCAACTGCACTTTGACATACTACTCCCCCACACTTCACACCCATAAAGTACAACCAAAGTAACAAGCAAACCAAAAAGTGTTTTCTTGGTTTTCCAATCCCAAAGCTCAACTTTTCTACACGTATTTTGTAGAAGGTAAGAGGCTTTCCAACCTCCTTGTATCCTTTTCGTACAACACGTCTCCCAACTGAGCTTATAATGAAAGTCAATCCCAAGATACTTGTATTCTTTCACTATTTCGAGTGGGTTGCCTTCAAAAAGAGGTAGTATGCTTATCTTTAGTAATCAATGAGAAAATCATGATTTTGGTCTTGGTGATATTCACTTGCATCCCAACCTCGTGACAAAAGAGTTTAAGAGCTTTCAAATGTTCTCTTAACCCATGAGTTGTTTTTGAAATTAGGAGAAGATCATCAGCATGTAAAAGTAGTTTCACCACATAACCTTCCAATTGAATACCATCCCCATCTATCTTGCTTAACCAAGCTTCCAACTTATCAATGTATAGCCCAAAAAGTGTTGGAGATAAAGGGCAGCCCTATTTAACTCCAATGTCGCTACCAAAACATTCTAACATACCTTCACTTATTCTGATTTTAGCTCTAACCTTCTCATACAATCTATGAACAGCTGCTCTATACACGTTTGGGATGCCTAATTCCTCCATTCTATTCCATAGTTTGTCTCTAGGTACCATGTCAAAGGCTTTTTTGAAGTCTACAAAACAGTAGTAAGCTTCCTCACCCTGAGTGTTCCAAAAAAATTCAATTAAATGTCTAAGGGTGATGTAGTGATCAATGGTAGAGTATCTTGACCTAAAGCCTACCTACCTGTTTGCTCTTTTGCCCTCATTTTCTGCCTAGTTGTTGATCCTCCGTTCAATCATGCTCCCAAAGAGCTTGCCAAAGATAGGGTTGACCATAATCATGCGGTAGTTAGATGGGTTATTAATATCACCACTTTTAAATAAAGGAATGACCACACTGGTAGTCCACTTCATAGAAAAACCCTCTTGATTGACATTATTGAAAATTATTTTTATGTAAGAGACAAGACTGTCGATCCCCCACTTTAAAAATTCAGCCTATAACCCATCTATGTCTTGTGCTTTACCACTCACTAAATTTGTTATTCCTTGCTTAATATCATCCACAATGAATAGTTACATTGATGTGTTAATAACAGGTGGATGGTCTTTCTCATGAACCCGCTCATAAAGAAGCCTAGCATATTCTAGCCATTGGACATCTATAATATTGTTTTCAATCTTCTTTTTCTTTTGCTGCAATTCTCTCCAAAAACCTTTAGGGTTTTTTTTTCCAAGTGAGATTAGCTCCTTCCTTCTTTCATTTACATAATCAAGTTTTTTAAACTACACCAATTTTTCATATTTTTTCTTGTTGTCTTTGTCCATTCCTTTTTTTTTAAGTGATATCTTGGTTGCCTTACATTCTTCGTCGTACCATGAATTTATCGAGAAAGTGTTTATAGCGTTCACCTTGGGGTGAGACCTTTTGCATACATTTAAAGCCTTGTGAATTATTGGAATCAACAAATTGCTATGAATGTGGACATCCCCTCTTTTGTTGTTTTGACCTCTCCGTTGTATTTCTGATGGCGGATGCAGGAATGGAAACTGTACATAGGAGAAAATGTAATAACTATGGTTGAGTCAACAGTAAGAGAGAATTGCTCACAGGAGCTCGTGGTACGATGCATTTATGTTGCGCTCTTGTGTGTACAAGCTTGATGCGACAGTTTTTCGAACAATGTCGAATGTTATTCTAATGATATCAAGCAATTCGGTGACATTGTCAATTCCAACAAAGCCAGCGTTTGTGGGTGCCTCAGATTCAAGGGAAGGATTGGGGTCAAAAAAGTTTGGAAAGGACACAGCCACAACTACATCATCGCAGACATGTGGAACAACCGCTTCATCTGCGTCGGGCATCCCCTCTATAAATGAGACCTTAGTTACTAGCGTGGGATCAAGATAAGGTCGGTATCGATATTTGGATTATCCCGATTGTTGATGTATGGCTAGCATGTGCATAGAAGCAGGGGATGCTCAGACTCTTTTCTTTCCTTTCTTTAGAGTAAAAGAGGTCAAACAATGTACAAGTGATTAGTCAAATATTGAATCGTATCACACAAGAAACGTCTAGATATTTTGAGTCCTCTTCATATCATCTAGCTCAAATGAAATAGGGGAGAGGACCCAATACTTGTCATAGAAGTTATTTATATAATTTTTAATAAATTAATCAATATTAGATCAATAGTTGTGACATGACTATTCATAATTAAACAAAATGTATTCTTTTGATCTAAAAACAACTAATCATGTGATACCACATCACCGCTCAACTACTCATGATGTGAATGCACAAGTATTGGTCAACTACATCTTGACAAAAAGCATGTTGATGTGGCCCTAAAATGAAAACTATAAGAAAGGGACTTTCCAAGTAAGTTGTAAAAATTGAGAGTGATTTGAAATTTCCATGTAGGATAATTAAAAATGCAAAGTTAGGGTGCTCAACTACTAGGTCCTCTCCCCTAGTTTGAAATTTGATTTGTAGTATATTATGAGAGCATTCTGACATATCCATTATGTGATCTAAAGAGGACCATATAATAGAGGTTTCCAGATGCTTGAAGTTTATGAGCCTCACTTTTCACATTTATATCCAAATTTTGTCACCATGGAATTTATGTTACATTTAGCATTGATAATGGTAACATTTATATTTTGATCAAGATTCTTAGAATTGTTTTGAACTTGAAGGTGAATTTTTATAAATTTATGAATAAATTTGTTAACCTCTTCTATCTTGATATCTCTATTTTTTTCCAAAAAGTTCTTTCTTTCGACTACTCTAAATGAACATCAAAAGGGCTAGATTGCAAGTAGCCAAAACAAGCATCAAACATATATACATTTATTGATAGTGAATGACTTTGTTATAAGAGTGTTTTATGCATAGCCAATTGTTTTAAAACCTTTACTATAATATTGATTATAAACATGAAGTAATTCTAATAATACTCTATTCATTATCTTTTTTTGTCCATTTATTTGGGGATGTTAAGTAATAGACTACTTAAACTTTCTATCCATTCTAATTCATATGCATACCAAAAACTTACATAGAAATTTTGTATGATCTCAATCTAAAAACAATATTTTCTGGAAGTCCAAATTGAATCCACACATGTTCAAACAATATTTAGTTGTATCCCTCATGATTACTGTGTTTTGCAAGCCATAAGTAATGCACATCTTACAGAAGCAAGTGACGATAATAATAAGGATATAATCGTTATCATGTTTGTCTTTGAAGAATCACCTACAAAATCCATGGAGATACTCTCACATGGACTCTTAGGCATTGGAAATGGTTGGTCTATCCCCAACTTCTTATTATTGATCTTGCTAACACTACATAATTGATAACCTCTTATGAACTTAGATACAACTACTCACAAATAAAGAAAATATATGTATTGTTGAAGGTTTTCATATATTTTAGTTACTCCAAAGTTCCCAACAATTTGTGAGGCATGTGCCTCTCTTATGAGCTTCAATACCTTCTTTCTTTAGGCATACAAAGTTTCCCCACTTTGTAAAGAAAACCTATCCCAAACACGTAATATTACCTTGATTTGTTGATTTACAAGTATACCTCACTAAAATATTCATCTTGAAAGTAATTATTAGCAATTATCTCCAACATAGTAAGAGTGCTTAGTATGGAGAGAAGAGGTGATCTAAAGAGGATATTTGCCACCTTTTTTATTACCTCAAACTCATACTTCATAATGAGATGAAATTGTTGCAAGAATCCCATCCTCTTATAATGGTGTGTTTAGTACAACTTAGTTTAAATTGAAAATATTATAATTAGTTGATGATCCATATGAATCTCTATTTCTTTGCTCATTGGTTAATGCTTCCACTTGTTTGCCATTGAAAATAACATGTTTTTAGCTTCTTTTACATGTGTTACAATTCAAAATATCCCCCTTAAACATTTTAAAATTTTAATAAATGGGCCTGGCACCTCCTTTCAACAACATTGACCCATGATATAATCACTTGCATTACTTTCAACTTTAGTTAATTATGTATCATTTATAATTTTTACACCAAATTAGTTGCTTCACCTTCCTATCTCATCCAACTATCCATCTATATCATTTTTTTTTTGGTGTACAAATAGTGACAATATCCATCTAGTTAGCTTATAGCCTACCTACGAGTGTCCTATTCACACTATTTAAGTCTCCACTTTGAGAGTTTTATCTTTTTGTCTCACTTCATGTGGTTGAGACTCATGTACTCGCCTATTGAGACACATAGTTCATGTACATCTTGCACATTCTTACACATTTTTCATTTGAGTATACAACTGTTGCACCTTTGGAACGGTAACCAAAGTTTCACTCCTACCTTCTCACCTCTTCATCCTTGCCTATATATGTGAGGCTTTCATTTTATAAATTTACACACTCTCATTTTACATTATGGAAATCCTATTGTGCCCATTCCATTTCACTAATGGAAGGTTCATTTGTGCTTTGAGATATTGGCATTCTCCAACATGGTATTAGATCCATGATTGCACATTCCTTCCCACATCAAAGCGACTCTAGCACTTGAACCTATTGTTGGAGTTTCATGAAACCAAACAAACACCACCTTTGAGTTCGAGAGGCCCAAAAAACAAAGAAATACCCCTCATTTGGTAAAAAATGATAACTTCATTTTTTGCAAAAAAAATGCCCTTATACCTTCTATTATACAACTAATGACTATACCCTATACAAAAAAATTGTACATGTACAAAATATTTTTGAGGCAAATTTTATTTTGTAAAATCATAGTTTTGTAGGTTCTAGGTAAAAAGTTTGGTTCATGGCTATTTCTCATGTTTACAGGCATTATATTTTGTAGGGATTGTTAAATTTATGCTCACACAAAGGTTTATGTTGGTGTTTCTACCCCATCTCAGCCTCTCCACAATGTCTCGCTATTGCAAAGTTTTTGAGATTGCATGCAAGGGTTTTTCCCTCTATAATTTGTTTCCTACTAGACATTCACCTTGGCAAGTGGTGAGCGAAGGAGGGAATTCTCACCATCCACATTCTAGCATTGTAAATTGTCACCCTTGACAATTTCACACTATGTTTGGCTCCCCATTACGTGCTTCCAAACCTAATTATACTTATTATTTTCCCATTTTATTATCATTTTTTAGAAAATCAAGTTATTTTGGGAATAAATTTAATTATTTAATTAATGAGAATATAAAATTCAAAATGGGTCTAGTTTAGGGCATCTTTTCCCTTGACCACCCTATTTTGGCCCAAATTTTAATAATTTATTATCCTAATAATATATTTACAAATTTAAATTTAATTGTCGACCTTTCAAAATAATTATTGTGAGAAATGTTGAAATGCATATAAATATGTATTTTTACCATTTTGAGAGCTAATAAAAGTTTTGATCAATTGACCATCCTAAATGCAGTCAAGGTAATTCAAGAGAAAAATAAGCACCATTTTTACAACACTTTCATCAGCCAAGACCATGTTTGTAATTCATCATCAAATTCATGTCAAAGCATAAGTAAAATTGTTTCATATTTTATGTTCATTATCATTATGAGTACTAACGCTAAGCCATTCTAGCTCTTACTTGAGGACAATAGCCAAGTGGTCTTTTATGATCATTTTTGTATCCCCCAAATGTCCAAATATTGAAAAGTGTGATTTCGATTAGCAATAGCCTTGGATCCATTTTTAACGTTACATTTTAATGGACTTGATGTATCTTACAGTTGCATATTTTTTATTTACATGACTATTGTGCTAAGATCTAAGTGAACAATAGGTTATTTGAAAGTGTCATTGTTCAAATTCCATTTCATGTTATATAAAACATTGAAAAATTAAAGCTTTCTATTTTATTATTCCTTTTATCAACTTAAAAATTGTTATCTTTTTAGTATTTTAGACATAGATATAGTTAGTTGTAACATCTTGCATTCTAGAAATTGTCATTCATCAAGCAATTTGAATTTATTGCACTCATTTTATTGATTTAAAACATAAAAAATAATGCATTCATGTGTCTCATATAAACAATTTAGGTTTTCTTACATTTCCAACATTTTGTCTGGTCTCATGCCTAAACCTATATAGTCTCAAATCCTAGAAAAATGTGTTTTATTTCCATACTTTTAAGCTTTCAAAAATCCCATTCTTAGACTAGGGTGTCCTTGCCCTGACCTGCTAATTTCACCCTAAATTTTAGTAAGATTTTTGTCATTGTAACCTCTATGCAAACCTGCTTGTTGTTTCTAAGATTTTTTTTTTGCTTTTTTCATCATCATTTATCTTTTCATCTCTTTGTATGAAAACTTACATGTCTTGAATCTTGTAATTAATTTATGAGTTTCATGACCTAATGTTCCATATCAAATACTCTTTTGAGATGAAGTTATAGACTCATGGCTTCTTATGTTGCAACTACATCTAGTGTTAAGCCTGAGTTTGATAACTCTTTCTACCAAAGAATCACAACTAAACAATAAAAAATTTGATCATCTCCCTACCCTATTTTCCTCTATCTTCTTCATCACCAATCATTCATGTGGACTTGGAAGCTGCTATTGCACACATCCTTGAAGATAAACTTAAACAATTGGACAAAGACCTAGAAAACCTTCAATTATTCTTAAGAACTAAATCTTTGGTGGGAGAAATCATTCTCCTTGTGGATAACTTTATAAATTTAATCAATGATTCATAAGGAATAGAAGTGTTACATAGCCTAGCTAATATAGTGGACTCAAACATCCCTACAACAACTAGTTGCACTCAAATCCTCACCAATATTCAAAATCAAGTTGGAAAACAAGTTTTCTCTCCTACAACTATACCTTCTATTCCCACTTTTACTCCTCTAGTTGTAACATCTACTACCTAACATATTAATAGTCTTAACACTAGTTGGGGTTTTCTTGTAGGGATTCTTATAGTTTTATTCCTCCATCTACTATGTACCTCTATTCACTTCTCCTCTCACTAATTTTTACAACAATAATCCTCCAATCATCAACAATAGTCCAACACGCTCCACAATTTCTCAAAACATGTCACTAGGTGATCCTATAATAAATTAATTTTTACAATTTAATATAACATATTTATAACAACTAATTTCAAACATGAACCAAACTCAATCCAATGCTAATCCTCCAACATATCTCACATGCAGGCTGTTATCATTCATAATATTAAAAACACTTGAAAGAGTTCCAACAAAAAATATTTCATATGAAATGTCAAGCTTGCAAGCCATGTGGTAGCATAGCCCCTTATTGGAGGAAAATGTAAAAAAGTGGAAATTCATATCGACATTTGTCCAATGTTAGATATTTTGTGATAATCTAAAAATATTCTTCACTAAAATTTATTTCAAATTTTAAGAAAAAAAATGGTGTAGAAGAGATAACCCCTCTCTAAAAGCATATATTTTTTATGATAAATAGTTTAGTTTCATACAATTGCATCATGATGAAACTATTACATTTTGATTAAACATAAATTTTAAATTTTAAAAAATAAATAATATCTATCAAATATTTTTCTCTATGCACAAGATATTAAAGTTACCTAAGTGGAAATCAAGTATTTTTTAAAATTTACTATATTATAAGTTACATCCCATCAACCTCATTTTTTTAGTTCTTTTCAAAAATTAAATTATTCGCGTGTCCTCTAGATGCATATGTGGTATTTATTTTAATGTCAACTTACAAAATTATTGAAATTATTTTTAAAAAGTAATGTTCCTAGCACTTCTACTTATGTAGATAGCATTTAAAAAAATATAAAAATACTCTTTTGTATATCTAGAAGTGTAGTTCTCAAAATATATTTTTTATGTTTTAATGTGTATATTTGTTGTTACTTATGGAGGTCATCAATTCTCGAATATACGATATATTCTTTTATGGAGATAAAATACTCAAATTTGATAAAAAGATGAAAATAAGATGATTCATTAGAGTAGAAATTTTGTATTCAAACAATATAATTAGTGTTGTTTCTTAAAATAGGAGCAATCCTACTTAAGCTAGCAATTTTTGTCTTTCATGAAGGATCACTTTCTTTCTAGACCTAGTTAATATTGAGGTATCAATATATGAGCTTCCAAGATCCTTTTCTATGGCCTAAGTGGCTGAGTGGGCCAATCTAGAAAGAATCATGTGGCAACAAAAAAAACAAAAGTGGAGTATAAACAATTTATATTAAACATTTTGATCTACTTGTTCAAATGAATTTAAAATCTCCTGGTTGTTTTTGTCCTTTTTTTTTTAAATTAGGAAAAAAATATTGGTTGAATGAAGATACCATGGATTAATTCGAGTCTTGCACATTTGAACTTGCCAATTTTGAATGTAAAATCTTTAATATTGAGTTTGATTCTCTATTTATTATGTTTAAAATTCATTGTGTTAAACCTTACACTAATTTATTATTATGGATGCAAATATGCAATTAATAGATCTAATAGATAGAAAAATGTAACCCTAAAGATTATTCCTTACATATGAATAAAAATGATGTTAACATATTCAACCTTTGAGCTTGTGCACTTGGATGTGTAACTACACACTATGTTGACATAATTAAATTGTCAAGTTGTCTCTTGAAATGTATTCAGTTTGACAAGTTGTACAAGAATTTTTTTTTTTCAAACCTATCATATTACTAATCAACAACTTGGAGGTTCCTAATAACATGCACAATATTCATAGTAACTAGTTTTTGCTAATAATCATTAATATATTTTGATTCAAATATAGACATTTTTCAATGTTTGACCTTAATATTTCATGTTCAATACATTCATGATTATTGAACCTCATGTTATAACTCAACCTTCTTTTGTAAATCAAATGAAAATAGAATTCATTTGAAAAATCATATAAACCTTTTTGCTAGTCCTTATTATGGTAGGGTAACTTTTTATGGATAATCTTTAATTAGTTATTATTACTATATTCTCGACCTAGTCAATTTTTTATTTTATATTGATTTTACTTTCATGTTGTTGACAAAGTAAATGTATATATATATTTTTAATAAAAAAAATTAAAATATTAAATTGACTTCTTATAATCTACCTATAGATCAAAAAATAATAATAATTTTTTACAATAAAATATAAAAATAACAAATATCTCAAACAATCATTATCAATATTATGAAATGAGCATTATGAAAAATCACATTGTTATTTAAATATTATATTAATTATTATATTTCGCAAGTATACAAAGTATATATTATTAATATTAATCTACTATTTAATTTTAAAATTGATAAAATAAATGATTATGTAATGACATTCTTGTGTTTCAGTTTTCCCAAAGAGTAGTATTCACTTTTCCATAGTTTGAAAAGCCTTGGTCATTTACAATGTGCTGCTCTACAAGACAAATTTAATAAATGTATTAATATTTCTTTATTTTAATTGGTTTTTTTTGGTCTTTTCCTTGAAAATTGTCAAAGTCGTGCAACACTTTCTATCGACTTTATCCTCACCATATCTTCGCATCATCTAACCATTAGATACGCAAAATCCGATCTTATTATTTTTGTCCTTCATAAGAAAAAAGGCCATATTTATGGTTCAAAAGACACATTTACGCACTAGGTAGCGCATTTTAAGTTCTCTCCTTAAATATATATATATATATATATATATATATATATATATATATATATATATATATATATATATATTTATATCCTCCTCCTTAAATATTTTATTTCAAACTAAATTATAGTTTGATTTTTTATTTCTAGAAGATTACTGAAAGTCCACATTTTAACCCTAGTTAAACTTAGCTAACTGCATGGTCCCATGAGGGGCTTGGGCTTCTATTTTCATGGAACAGGAGGTCCCATGGGAAAAAAAAAATTGTGCTACGAGATTAATTGGAATCTTTTCTAGAAAAATAGGAGCCCCTACAGTAGGAATGAATATTTTAGCTGGTGAAATTGGGGTGGGGCTAGAAATTGCCCCTACGGCTTAGGAGTTTTCTATGCCACTTGTCACACATCTAAAACAGAAGATTCCTTGGAATTTTTTTTAAAAAAAAGGAAAAATGATTATCGTTGTATTTTTTGCAGAATTTTTCATTTCATACGCATCGACCCTACACAGCAGACCATCGACATAGACCAGCAACGAGCATCAACATGTGCATATTAATTTAATCATGAATGGATAATCCGTTTCATTTTTTCTATCGTTGTAAATATCCATGACTGGCAGAGTACGTTGAGATTGATTTATTGTTTCATACTGTTCTATTTGAATAAAATTTGAACTCTCAAATGTACAAGATTAATTTTGGGAATTTATTTGGTTTCATTTTTTTTATATAGAAGTAGATTTTGTAAAGGATTATGAGATTTTTAAATTAATTAATATATGTACTAAACTCAATGCCAAGAAAAATGAAATGTAGCTATAATGAAAATTTTGATTTTTTTTTTAATAATGAATAATGGTTATGTTTATTAGTTTAAAAAAAAATATGAGCTTAAAATTTTTAGTAGAATTGCAACATTAAATCCATGGGACCACCAGCTTCCTCAAATTTTAGAACTTAAAATTTTAAGCAGCTATGCACTACTAAATTCATGGGACCACCAGCTTCCCTATATTTCGGAGCTTAAATTTTTAAGTAGAAGTACAACTAAATCCATGGGACCATGTACTTTAAAACGTTCCTAAAAAAGCTAAGCAACACCCGCTGAGACTTTTAAGGAAGCCCCCCTCCATGGGACCACACCCTAATAATTTGATGCAGGTTATAGCATCTATTCATAATAAATATATATTGATAAACAACGTAGACTCTTAGGTATTTCCATCAGTTGGTTTTTTTTTTTTTAAACCCTCACTTTCATCCAATTGGGTTGGTATGTGTCACTTTCAGGCATATTTGTACTCTTTTAAATTCTTTTTACAGAAAAAAAAATTCCATCTGTCGGCAAGGAAACATAGACGAAGCAAAAAAAATTATTTTTTTCAAAAAACATCAATTTTAAACTGAGTTCAATCATTTCTTGGTAAACGAAAGATTGCTTAAATCTCCAGCAAAACATTCTTACATTAAATCTACTCTAGGGTTTTACATTTTGTAGCCTTTTGAGAGGCTCAATTTTTATGTATGGCAGGGTTCTAGATTTATAAGTGTTCCTCTAGCTTGATGATAAACTTCAACAACATAACTAATATGGTGAAACTACATAAGTAAAAGTATTTGTGAAGACTAACAACCACTTAGACAAGATAAAGTTTCAATTTTTGCATTGGCATGAAAAGGATACCTTGTGCTTCAAACAACTATAGTGTATGGTAAAATTCAAAATCTAAGATAACGTCTTTGTGATGTGTGGGGTCTCTTTTTATTATCCCCTGCCTATTATGGTATTTATATGATAGTTGGTATTATTGTAACTATTTTTATTTGTGTGGTAATTTGTTGGTTGCATTTTTCTATATAATTTTATTGCATTGTTTCAATATAAAAAAAGTAATTGTTTTGGTGCAAGAATAGGGTTAAATGGAAATTGTGTCTATACTACTTGAATTGTAAACTCTTTTTTTATGGATAAATGCAACTAGGAGGGCTAATTAAATAGCTGAAAACAATTTAACTGTTTATGTTTGGATTATAATTGATCGAGGTTGGTTGTTTATAAAGTTTACTAGTTTTGATAATGTAGTAGTATCTATATGTTTTGAAGGGTGTTTTGTAGTAGTTTGCATTATAGTTTATAGGATAAATTTGAATTGAATTTGCTTAGCAATTGGTTTGCTAAAGGAAAATTTGGTATAGGGTGGGTGCATGAAGTTGGGTTACACTTTTGTGGTCAATTCCAAAAAAAAATTGAAAATTACATAATGCAAGTGTGTTATAACTCGCTCGTGTTATGTCATTTTAAAAGCAAAAAAGAAAGTGAAAGTGATTCATTTTATATTGTCTATTTTTTTGCTCTACCCATGGCCAAAAACCCTCAATTTCACACTCGCATTCTAGGAGGTATTCTACAAAATTCATCAACAACAGTTGCTTTTTCTTTGCAAAGATGGTGCCATGATAATGAAGAGGTGCAAGAGGTAAGTATTGTTTGCTGTTTATTTTGAATTTCTTAGTTTCAAGTTGATTTTGTTTGTTTTAGGTTAGATTTGATTGGTTTTCTTAAAATTTGTAGGAGATGCAAATGATCCTACAAATCCTCAAAATCCTCAACAAAATCAACCTCCCCCACCAATCACTCAACTCCCTCCTGGCACTCAAGAAAATTTGAGGAGTGAAATTGAGAACAACAAAAAAAAATGAGGATTTTATCAATAGGTTGAGTGATCCAAATACTTCAACCACAAAAAGAATGACCCTAGAAAATTCAATGAAAGAGATGTTAATAAATGTAGATTCAATTACCCAACAAATAACTAGATGGCAAGATAGGAGGCAGGCAGCTAGGGCATATTATGCAAAAAAACTATTATATAAACAAGTAAAAGATTTAAAAATTACTAAAGGTGATTTATGCTCTTTATTCACTGACCTTAGAACACATCAAAATCTTAGCCTCAATGCAAAGAGGCTTAATATTCATTGGTGTCACCACCAAGATATTAGGAACCATTTTTATGATAGGTGAGTACTTGGTCTTTGATTACCCACCGTGCAACAATTGTGGAGTTCCCCAATATTTTCTTAGGAAACTATATAGTGAGTTTGTATTGAACCAAATCCCAAATTATTTTGATATGAGGGAGTTCTAGGGGAGAGGTGGGGGGTTGGCTCAGGATAGGCCCGATGCATATCCAAATCCTACGCGGCAAGGGAGATGACCTCTCGCTAGGTTGCCTCATGGGCACATTGTTATGCCTATCGTTGTGAAGGAGAGTGCTGACGTTGAGACATTGCAAGCAATCAACACTTTGACCCAAAGTGTTATCCATCATACTATCCCTATTGTACAACGCCATCCAGGGGAGTCTTCGGGTGGTGGCCTTCAAACCCATGTGTGTCAATCTTGCAAGGCAACTTGTTCACATGACCCCACCGATACTCAGGAGGCTGCTACGCAGGATCCGTATGCTGCTATGGGGATGGAGAGGACTGCTGACATTTTGCATCATGCATATGGCATTGATAGTCTGGTAAAATTCAACAGGTTCATTGAATTTAATTTATTAAATTTTGATTATGAAATGCAAGATTAACTAATTTATTTTTATTATTTTAATAAAATTGCACAGTCACAATGTTGAGATTGGATACACCGGTCCTCCACCTACTTATTTATGTAGTACACCTATCAGTGAGGTATGTAACTAGTAAACAAGTATAAATTTATTACATGTTCATAGCATTGTTTTATGAATGGTATTTTAATATATGATTTTGGATGTTGAACAGGCTGATATTGGAGGTTTCAAGCAAACACCTCCTAGTGCCAGTGGATTTACTCAAATGTACATGGAGGTAATAGAATAAAGAGAACTTAACTAATGAATTCTACTTAATAGATTTGTGTAGTTTATATTCATATTGTTGGTTGCATTGCATTACACATCATTCAAACTCAAAGCATTACATCAAATTCCATAACTAATAACTAGATGTTGATAGATGACAAAGTTTCAACTATACAATATAGTTGTTTAGAAATTCAACATAAGCAACATGATGCAATTACTTCGCATGGAGGCATGTGCTTGCAAAGGTGCACTAGCACGACAAACTATGGATGCTTGGAAAAAATCTCCAAAACCATAATAGTAAGCAATAGCATAGACAAGGCAATTAGTGATGCAGAGCATCATATCAAAACACTCAATCATCAAGGTATATCTAACCCAATTGAATCAGGAGAAGATCAAATTGAATAAGCACCTAAAATTTCTTTCTCTGGGTGATCCCACAAAGATAGTTTACAATTTCTGGGAGATTCTGATTTTTGTTGAAATCACATATTTTTAGAAAATATAATGATTTAAGCCTTTAAAAGTTTCAATTAAAGCATTCCAATTGAAGAGGGTTTGATCAAACTACCTTAGATCAAACCCCCTTGGATAGAACCCTGCTAGTTTTAAACCATACCTATAACGAAGTCTCCTTTACACCTATCAAAATGTTGATAAAAAACCACTTTTGATTTACCTTTTGGGGGATCAAATGAATTCATTTAAAATTTAGTTTTTATAAGTATGTAGTCCTTATTATAAGCTTCCCAAAAAGTATAATTTTAAATAAATTTAATTTTAATATTATATTTATTTTTTATTTCTTGTGAATGTAGGTTTTTCACCAAAAATCAAGCTATTTGTTCTGCACATGTGGAAAAATAGCAGATTATCAAAAAAAATTGAAAAATATAAGTGCACCAAATATTGAAGTCCTTGATGCAACCAAAAAAAAATTTGAATTTTGATACATAAAAAAGAAGTTATGCGTTATATGGTCACGCTATGTCTGAATTATAATTAGTTTCACTTCAAAACTTGATTAAAGAAAAAATATTCAATAAAAAAATATCTAACCAAGTGGAAACACTAGATATCGGAGTTATAAATCTAAATTCAAAAGAATTAGAATTTTATCCTTCATGGAAAAAAAGTTATGCATTATACGATGAGCATCACTTTTTAAAAATGTTGTTTTCTAAAAATAAAACTAGTTTTCGAGGGAAATGGAAAAAGAAGTGCAATTTGATTCCAAAAAATTTGAAAAAAATATATTTAGAATCTACAAAAAAAAATTCATGAAACTCTAGTTTGCATCATCTTCAAATTCCTCGCGGTTTAGCCGCTATAGGTGCCCGAAAGTGAAGATTTAGTTAAAAAAATTATTTCAATGTCCAGTTTGGCCAAAAATTGTAAACCACTATTGTGGGATCACCCCTCTTTTCATCAAAAATCACATTGTTTCATTTGCAAACCACAAGGCAACAACAATCCAACTCATTTAAATACTTCTTCTTATCATCCTCAAGCTTCAAACATCTTATTTATCAACAAAAATGACTGATTCGTGCACAAGAAACCTAATTAGAGTCACTAAACAATCCACTCTTTCATCATTCACCAAGGCACCCTTCCACTCAATTTGTTTTACCTAGGAAAAATAACCAAAAACCAATCTTTCATGTTACAACCTATATCGATCAGATCCTAACACACCTTTGTCATCATCAATTTATCTGAATTCAAAGCAAAAACCTGATAAAGAGCTCTGAATCTTTCAATTCCTTAAACAACTCACCAAAATTTCACTTTTACCAACTAGTTCCTCAAGACAAAGACATTAAAATCAACCATTTACACCTCAATCATTTCATTTGACTTCCAAGACATTACTCACATCATGTTTTTGACTGAAACAAACCTAGTTCATATCCACATTTAATACTGATTTATCAAATTCATAAGTTCTTATGTAGTCAAACTACCATTTCCACCTAGGGACATATTGCTACAACATATCAAATCATCATGTTTGGCCTCAAGGCCTTCACCAAACCATTCACACACCTTTGATATCTTCACATTGATGGTTCTATGCCAAAATAAACATTTAAATCTCTATATTTACATAATTACACACTTTTACAGTCTTACCACCATTTTTCTTGTAGATCACATATCCCTTAATCGAGTGATTCCTTTCCATTCACTTTGTATATCCACATTCCCAATGTACATTCAGGAGCCTTTTTTAACACATCATAACATATCAAAAGTTCTTAGTAGCTTGTCATAAAGAAATTACCAGATTCTTGAATTGTTCGCTAGAAAGGGCTACTAATTTAGGCCTAAATTACAAATAAAGTGCTCATAGTTTATCACCAAAATAACAAAAGACTGAAAACAATCATTCATCATGTCACAAAAATGAAGAATCAAATATTTTTAGTGACAGAAAGGCTCCATAAATCATTGTTCCAAAAGACCCCTATTTTATGCACAAATCAAGCCCTACAAAGGAGGGTTTATTGCATAAGGTACTTACAAACCTTAAATACTCCCATCACCACCACAAACACCATGTAAATAGCCTTCATAAGCTTTAGAAACTCACCACCCACCTTCATGCATGCTTTTGGATTGAAAACCACCCTGAAACCATGCTTTCCATGAAGGAAACTTTGTATTTCCTGTATGATTCAACAACCAATGAGAGATTTCTTTATTTCCCTGTTCCTATACACTCACAAATTGGTTAAAACATTCTAAAAACCTCCTATACATTCCATCCCATCAATCTCCTAAATCTACATTGGTGGGATGGTGAATTCAAGCCCTAAATGACCCTCAAAACCCTTGACTAGTTAATCTGACAGACCACAAAAACCTTGGCTTTTAAATTCAATGGTAACTCTTCAAAACATCACTAGATTATTTTTAACACCTTGCATTTAAAGTGAACAAACAAATATATAGCCCGTGCAAGAATTGAATTCAAGAATGAAACACAGTGAAAACAGGAACAAGGAACTTTCTTTATTGAAAATGATTCAAGATTACAAAATTTGTTCTTCTGCCCACCTTTTACATGCTTTTATATATATTCCCAATCAAATAACTTCCTTTTTAATCTCCCTTATCGAGTGAAACTACCTAAACTACCTTGTGACTTTTAATATTCCATGCTTCTTTTCCTTTTTACAATTTTTCCCATCTTTAGTAACATTTGGAAATCTTTTTTATTTTTGTGACCACCTAAGGACCTTAAATACAATTAAGTAGGTCTTTATATGACCTTTACATGAATTTACAAATGGGCATTCAATCTAGACAAAAAATTTCCTATGAGAGGCAACTAGTAACCTAGGTGCTCCTGCACTAGTTACTAGTTTGAAAAAATGTCTCAAAGAAATGTGGTCTCATGGTGATGGAATTCCATTCCATCACCACATGAGACCACATTTCTTTGAGGTATTTCTTCAAAATTCTCACCACCTTTCCAATGATACCACATTTTTCATACATGTTCACTAAAGCATTTTATCAAACTACTCACTTCCTTATAGTTGTTGCTATGGCTAAAAGCCTAAAATAGGTGCTTTCCAACAAACTATATGGATGCTTGGAAAAATATCTATCAAAGCATAATAGTAAGCAATACTACCATAGAGAAGGCAATGAACTTTTTGAAAAAAATCTTTGAAGAAATGCGGTCTTATGGTGATGGAATTCCATGACATGCATTTGTTTGTAATGGCATGCCATCACCACGAGACCCCATTTATTTTGAGGCATTTTTTCAAACAGTTCATTGCCTTCTCTATGCCACTATAGTTATTGTACATGTCTATGAAATAATTTAATCAAATGGTTCAATGACTTGGTGCTATGGGTAAAAGCCTAAAAAAATGTCCTTTCGAACAAGATATGGATAGGGAAAATAGTAAGCATGGTAATCAAAAATATATAGTTTAATACTTGTACTCAAAATTTTGTTCATTAGATCTCATACATTATAAGTCATGTGATGTGGATCGCTATTGTAACTTTTTTGTGATTGAATAATTTGTTTTATTTTCAGATGTTGGTTGTGGAAACACCTCCAAATGTTGTGAGGGCAATGGATATTAGCATTTCATCTACTATACAATCCTCAATGGCTCTGATAGGGGAAGTATGAGGAAAATTACTAAATTTAAATTTACATTCGTTGTTATAGATGTTAATTCTAGTGAAAAATCAAACCATTATTGATTCATAGTTTAATTCCTATTTGGATGGTTTATATAGGGCTTGAGCATGCCTCAACATCGGCGTGCAAATATTTCCATCATGGAGAGTGATCGTGAGATTGCCGTAAGTGATTATTTTATTAAATATATCATTTTTTATAATGTAATTTCTATATATTAATGTCATTACTTCTTCTTGTAACAGTTAAAACTTCACCAAGTGCTAAACTCTAGGAGGAGTAGCAAGAGCACTCCTCGAGCACAACAAAAATAAGTGATAGACTTAGCGCCATCGAATTGCCAAACAAAGGGAAAAAATTTATTTCTAGAGCATGGAGAGAAATGAAATTTGATTCCAGATCCCTTTGTTGTATGCCTAGACATGGCAATTTTGTACATATTTTGTATTGGATATGTTTGACATTATATGCCTATATGGCATTCTCATAAGCCTATATGGCTATTTTGTAACTATATTTTATACTTATATCGACATATATTAATGTATGTGTACATGGCTATTTGGTTAATACAAATCTTTTTTATCGATATTTGGTGTCCATTTTTGAATTGAGAATTTATCACACATCTATACAGAAACAGAGGAATACTAAAAACTAAAACACATTGCACTTTTGTTCTCACTAACTTGATGCACTCTCCAACATCTCTCTTCTCTCATGCGAAGAGTTAGAACTGCTTGGCTATGCCTTTGCATCATTCAAGAAGTTTTTCTCTTTTTCATAATGTCAAAAGCATGGTTGCATACAGATTAGGAAAAAGAATTTTTCTTTTAGATTAACAATGCATGGAAGTTTCAAAAATTATCCTTGATATTACAAAAATATGTGTTTATACCATAGCAGCAAAAATCTTTTGGGGAAAAAATCGGCAAACCAAAAGTATAGGATTTTTTGAAAAAATTGAGAAAAAGTCTAGAAAAATTTGAAAAATCAGATTTAAAAAAAAAAAGGTAAAAAAAAGTAGAACAAGAGATAAAAACTTTTAAAAAAAAATTTAAAGGCATTTCCATAGCATAGAGATACAGAGAGCAAATAAAATAAAAGAGTTTAACTAATAAATTGTAAAAAATAGATTTTTGTAGTTTATATTCATATCATTGATTACATTGCATTGCTCATCTTTCAAACTCAAAGCATTGTTTCACATTGCATAACTAATAACTAGATGTTGGTAGATGACAAAATTTCAATTACAAAATAGTTTTTACAAATTCAACCTAAGCAGTTATGCAATTACTTCACATTACATAACTAATAACTAGGAGCAGCTACCAATTGCATTTTCTTGTCATGGCATTCTATGAGACCACATTTCTTTGAGGCATTTTTTCAAACAGTTCACTGCCTTGTCTATACTACCACATTTTGATACATGTCTACCAAAGCATTTTGTCAAATAGTTCACTACCTTGTTGCTATGGCTGAAAGCCTAAAACAAGTGCTTTGAACAAGCTATGGATGCTTGGAAAAAATCTATCAAAAGCATAATAGTAGCAATATCATAGACAAGTAGTGAACTTTGAAATTCTCAATGAGGTCTATGGCGATGGAATGCCATGACAATCAAATGCTTTTGATTGTCATGGCATTCCATCGCCATGAGACCTCATTTCTTTGAGGAATTTTTTCAAAGAGTTCACTTCCTTGTCTATGCTAACACATTTTTCATACATGTCTATCAAACAGTTCATTGCCTTGCTGCTATGGCTAAAAGCCTAAAACAAGTGCTTTCGAACAAGCTATGGATGCTTGGAAAAAATCTATCATAGCATAATAATAAGCAATAGCATAGACAAGGCAATGAACTGTTTGAAAAAAATGCCTCAAAGAAATTTGGTATCATGGTGATGGAATGCCATGACAAGCAAATTGCCATGGATTGTCATGGCATTCCATCACCATGAAACCACATTTCTTTGAGGCATTTTTTCAAAAAGTTCACTGCCTTGTCTATGCTACCACATTTTTCATACATGTTTACCAAATCATTTTATCAAACAGTTCACCTCCTTGTTGCTATGGCTAAAATTCTAAAATAGGTGCTTCCAAACAAGCTATGGATGCTTGGAAAAAAATCTATCAAGCATAATAATAAGCAATAGCATAGATAAGGCAACGAACTATTTGAAAAAATGCCCAAAGAAATGTGGTCTCAATGGTGATGGAATGCCATGACAATCCATAGCAATTTTCTTGTCATGGCATTCATCATGCCATTCCATCACCATGAAACCACATTTCTTTGAGGCATTTTTTCAAAAAGTTCACTGCCTTGTCTATGCTACCACATTTTTCATACATGTCTACCAAAGCATTTTATCAAACAATTCACTGCCTTGCTACTATGGCTAAAATCCTAAAAAAAGTACTTTCAAACAAGTTATGGATGCTTGTAAAAAATCTATCAAAGCATAATAGTAAGCAACAAGCTATGGTCTCATGGTTTTTTTTCACGCGAAAATCAATATGATTTTATTCACATTTTTTTGCAAGTTATAAACACATTTTTTTTGGGCAATTTTGTTGTTTTAAATGACATTCAATTTTATGGTGGTTTTGTTGTTTATATGATGATATGTGATATTCTAATCCTAATTTATTTTTCTAGGTTGCATAGATATATATTTTGTTTTTACATATTTTTTGTACCAACAAACCCAAAACGAATTGAACCCCCCTCCAAAAAAATTTGGCCAAACCGGTAAACTAAACCCCTAAACTTGAACCTCAAAACCTATTCCAACACTCTTCATTCTTCCTACAAAAACTCAATTGACCACCAAATTATGTTTCCCCTTGACTTTACCCATGATTACTCCCTCAAACCTCTCTTTTTCATTCAAAACCCCTGTTTTCGCAACTACGGCATGTCATGCCATAACATACTTTTGACCTCCCCCGTCCTTGCAGACATTTTTAACACATCAAACTCCACAATCTCACCCTATTTCCAACCTATTCTAACTTATTTTCAAGCAATTTCTTCTTTTCACCTCTTCTAGCCTTGCTTTTAAGGGGCCTCAATTTTGAATTTTCAACAAGGGTAGCATTAGTAATCTCTTCCAATGCCCTTAATAATGCCATTTTCTTATTCCTACTCCCTATCCTACTTACATCAGGCCCATATCACCGAGACATAGTCTGAACAATAGGTGGAATGGCCTATTTCAACATACTACACTCAAACCCTTAAGGGATCAATTCAGTTAAACGTAGCTCAAAGCAATTCCGCATGTTTGGGTGAGAAAGAGGACCATTCCTAGTGTAAACATCCCTATTTGATATGTTGGAATGGTCCGTTTGGTCACACGAGTTGCAAAACGAAAGTTGCACCACTTTGCAACTTTCCACTACTTCCATTTGAAACGTGTTCCATCAACCGAAAACTGGACACCATGGGAAAACCACTCCAAGATAATGAAAACCGAGAGAGGTTATTGTAGAGGGGCCTAATATGATCCCATGGGATTAGATGAGAAGCTTCTAAGCATCACGGTGTCCGAGTAACCTCATGTTGAAGTTTGCAACCATTTTTCCCTTTAGACCATTAAGGGATCAATCTGGTTGAATGTAGCTCGAAGTGATTCCGCATGTTTGGGTGCAAAAGAGGACCATGTCTAGCGTAAACATACCTATTCAGACATGTTGGAACAATCTGTTTGGTCACACAAGTTATGGAACGAAAGTTGCACCACTTTGCAACTTTCCGCTCCTTCCATTTGACACTTTTTCCATCAATTGAAAACTGGACACCACAAAAAAACCACTTCGAGATAACGAAAACCAAGAGAGGTTATTGTAGAGAGGCCTAACATGATCCCATGGGATTAGATGAGAAGTTTCTAAACATCACGGTGTCTGATTAACCTCATGTTGAAGTTTGTAGCCATTTTTCCCTTTGGACCCTTAAGGGATCAATCTGGTTGAACGTAGCTCAGAGCGATTCCGCATGTTTGGGAGAAAAAAAGGACCATTCCTAGTGTAAAAATGCCTATTCAAATGCGTTGGAATAGTCTATTTGGTCACACAAGTTACAAAATGAAAGTTGCACCACTTTGCAACTCTCCACTACTTCCATTTGACACTTTTTCCATCAACTGTAAACTAAACACTACGGGAAAACCACTTCGAGATAACGAAAACTAAGAGAGGTTATTGTAGAAGGGTCCAACATGATCCCATAGGATTAGACAAGAAGTTTCTAAACATTACAGTATCCAAGTAACCTCATGTTGAAGTTTGCAACCATTTTTCCCTTTGGACCCTTAAGGGATCGATCCGATTGAACGTAGCTCAGAGTGATTCCGCATGCTTGGGTGTGGAAGAGGACCATGCCTAGTGTAAACATACCTATTCGAATGCATTGGAATAGTCTGTTTGGTCACATGAGTTGCAGAACAAAAGTTGCACCCCCTTGCAACTTTTCACAGCTTGCATTTGACACTTTTTCCATCAACTGAAAACTAGACACCATGGGAAAACCACTTCAAGATAACAAAAATTGAGAGAGGTTATTGTAGAGGACCCCAACGCGATACCATGGGATCAGATGAGAAGTTTCTAAGTATCATAGCATCTGTGTAACCTTATGTTGAAGTTTGCAGCCATTTTTCCCTTTAGACCCTTAAGGGATCGATCCGGTTGAACATAGTTCGAAGCGATTCTGCATGTTTAGGTGCAAAAGAGGACCATGCCTAACATAAACATGCCTATTTGGATGCATTGGAACAATCTGTTTGGTCACATGAGTTGCAGAATGAAATTTGTATCACTTTGCAATTTTCCACTACTTCCATTTGACATTTTTTCCATCAACTAAAAACTGGACAGTACGAGAAAACCACTCTAAGATAACAAAAACTGAGAGTTTATTGTATAGGGGGCCAACGTGATCCCATAGGATCAGACAAGAAGTTTCTAAGCATCACGATGTCCAAGTAACCTCATGTTGAAGTTTGCAACCATTTTGCTCTTTGGACCTTTAAGGGATCGATTCGATTGAACGTAGCTCAAAGCAATTCCGCGTGTTTAGGTGTGAAAGAGGACCATGCCTAGCATAAACATGTCTATTCAGACATGTTGGAATAGTCCATTTGGTCACATGAGTTGCAAAACAAAAGTTACACCACCTTGCAACTTTCCACTGCTTGCATTTGACACTTTTTCCATCAACTAAAAACTGGACACCACGGGAAAACCACTTGGAGATAATGAAAACCAGGAGAAATTATTTTAGAGGGGACCAATTTGATCCCATAGGATTAGACGAGAATTTTCTAAGTGTTACGGTGTCCGAGTAACCTCATGCTAAAGTTTGCAGCCATTTTTCCCTTTGGACCCTTAAAGGATCGATTAGGTTGAACAAAGGGTCTATACTCTAAATTTATCCAAACCTTACCAACTCTTGGGGAAGCAATTATAAGGTGTCAAAACTTCAAAATCCACAATCAAATCTCAATTATACCATTGAAGAATGGGTAAACCACAAAACCCTATATTGTAGCCTAAACCTTAGGGGTTTATTGAAAATGATACTTCCAAAGCTAACCACAACCTAAAAAATTACTCAGAAAAGTTTATGATACCCTGAAAAAGTTCAAACAATCATAAAATAATGCTTCCCTACACAAAAACACAATTTGACTCTTCAAAACCATCATTTTTCTTAAAGAAAACTCACTTTTACACACATGGGTTTCGCACCCATCTCACTTTCAAACCTCCAAAACACTAACACATCATTCCCACACCTTAATAATGTTAGTGCAGACCCATTCCTCAAGTTACAGAGGCTACAAAAAGAGGAATGGGTCATAAAGCCATTTTTATTAACTCAAAACCTTCAAATGTACAAGTTCAGGCCGGTTTTAGTAAATTGATGATAAAATGCACAAAAAGTTATGGAAAACCTTATGAATGGATTCAAAAGAAATTTAAATCCATATACTATGCAAATATCAACAAATCTAGATCAACTAATTGAAATATAGGCCATACAATCTATTGGTACAACTGAAAATACAAAAAATTATGGAAAATTCTGAGTTTCTATTGTTTTTGCTTCTTCAAATCACAAAATCCAACCTTCAATTCACGTTATCCATGTTTTTAAACTATTTTCCACCAATTAAAAATTTATTCACCTTCCTAACTAACCTTTGAACTAGTTTGACTCTTCACATTCCCTCCATAATGCAAATTTTGCAATTTTACAACATTTGAGTTTGCAAATTTTGCACATTTTTTCAATTTTTAAACATTTTGCATTTTTTTTAAAAACCAACCTCCTAAACACCTAATACAGCTCAAATATGGCTAAATACATAATATAATGGTCTCATATACCTTATTTTAATACAAAACTCAAAATCCTATATTCTACTCCTTATTTGCCTTGATAAACAAAACCTACTGAATGGTGCTCATGCACCAATCATACATTGACCTTCTTGTCCCTCCTAAAGTTTGGACCACATCCATTACCTCCACATAAAACTCTAAATCCTTGGTCTTCTTGGTTCCCATGCCTTCATATGGTTATGCAAATGAAAATGAAGCAAAGTAATCATCTCCTTCTCTGTTGGTTGGAAGAATGCATGCTTAATGTTTTGATACATGATATCGGCTCTCTCATCTACTCTCATGATTTAATATTGAAATCTAGTATGGTGGGCCTCTATAGTTCCAGTCATCTTTCTTCCTCTTCCGCCAAATACTATCCCAATCCACATGTCTTCTAGCCTAATCGACTTTGTTTTCAAAAGCTGAAGTTTCTCTTGAGTCACCAGTGTTTCTCTCTCTACATTTTCAGACTCTTTCATTGCTATAGATCATCTATGGGATTTAATCATTTGTACCACATGTGGTTGATGTGCTTTGAATCCTTGCATCTAAAGGAAATTTCCTCAACATAAATACTGGTAGGGAATTTCAATGTTTCCATTGTAGTTGGTATTAAAGCCGGTACCTGCAACATTGAAAATTATCCTTATATAAGAATTCCCTCCATCTTGTTGGCTTGTAACACTCTTGATGGTGGCTACATGAAATCTGATTCTGATTCCTCTTCTACATTAGAGGGAACTCATATATCCTTGTTCTGACCCTTCTGAATTATCAAAATTAGAATCACTAGCTTCCATATTAAAAAATTCCCAACCACCATCTTCAATAAATTGGCCACCAATTCAAGTTCATTTCTTTCATAATACTTTATATCCATGGATTTCATCCATTCCTTCATGCCATCAAGTGAATATTGAGGAATGGCGTCAATGCGGAGTACATCCTGCTTGAAGTCTTTCAAAATAATAGCCATATCAAATGCCTTTTTCCCAAGTCATACTCTCTCAAGGTTAACAATCATACATTGACCTTCTTGCCCCTCATAAAGTTTGGACCACATCCATTACCTCCACATAAAACTTGACATCCTTGGTCTTCTTGGTTCCCATGCCTTGATATGGTTATGCAAATGAAAATGAAGCAAAGAAATCATCTCCTTCTCCACTGGTTGGAATAATGCATGCTTAATGTTTTGATACATGATATCAACTCTCTCATCTACTCTCATGGTCGAATACCAAAATCTAGTATGGTGGGCCTCCAAAGTTCTAGTCACCTTTCTTCCTCTTCCACCAAATGTTGGCTTGATCCACACATCTGCTAGCCTAATTGACTTTGTTTTTGAAAGTTGAAGTTTCTCCTAAGTCACCAATGTTGCTCTCTCTTCCTTTTCAGACTCTTTCATTGCTACATATTGTCTTTTGGATTTAATCATTTGTACCACATTTGGTTGATTTGCTTTGAATCCTTGCATCTAAAGGAAATTTCCTCAACATAAATACTACTAGGGAATTTCAATGTTGCCATTGTAGTTGGTATTAAAGTCGGTACCTACAACATTGAAAATTATCCTTATATAAGAATTTCCTCCATTTTGTTGGCTTGTAACACTCTTGATGGTGGCTACATGAAATTTGATTCTAATTCCTCTTCTACATTAGAGGGAACTCCTATATCCTTGTTCTGACTCTTTTGAATTATCAGAATTAGAATCACTAGCTTCCATATTAAAAATTCCCAACCACCATCTTCAATAAATTGGCAACCAATTCAAGTTCATTCTTCTTTCATAATACTTTATATTCATGGAGATCATCCATTCCTTCATGCCATCAAGTGAAGATTGAGGAATGACATCAATGCGGAGTACATCCCACTTGAAGCCTTTCAAATTAATAGCCATATCAAATGTAAAGTTTGGACGACATCCATTACCTCCACATAAAACTCGACATCCTTGGTCTTCTCGGTTCCCATGCCTTGATATAGTTATGCAAATGAAAATGAAGCAAATTAATCATCTCCTTCTCTGCTAGCTAGAAAAATGCATGCTTAATTTTTTGATACATGATATCAACTCTCTCATCTACTCTCATGGTTGAATACCAAAATATAGTATGGTGGGCCTCCAGAGTTCCAGTTATCTTGTTTCCTCTTCCACCAAATGTTGGCCTGATCCACATGTCTACCAGCCCAATTGACTTTGTTTTTGAAAGTTGAAGTTTCTCCTAAGTCACCATTGTTTCTCTCTTTTCCTTTTTAGACTTTTTCATTGCTACAGATCGTCTCTGGGATTTAATCATTTGTACCACATGTGGTTGATGTGCTTTGAATCCTTGCATCTAAAGGGAATTTCCTCAACATAAATACTACTAGGGAATTTCAATGTTGCCATTGTATTTGGTATTAAAGCTGGTACCTACAACATTGAAAATTATCCTTATATAAGAATTCCCTCCATCTTGTTGGCTTGTAACACTCTTGATGGTGGCTACATGAAATCTGATTCTAATTCCTCTTCTACATTAGAGGGAACTCATATATCCTTGTTCTGATTCTTCTAAATTATCATAATCAGAATCACTAGCTTCCATATTAAAAAATTCCCAACCACCATCTTCAATAAATTGGCCACCATTTCAAGTTCATTCTGCTTTCATAATACTTTATATCCATGGAGTTCAGTCATTCCTTCATGCCATCAAGTGAAGATTGAGGAATGGCATCAATGTAGAGTACATCACACTTGAAGTATTTCAAAATAATAGCCATATCAAATGCCTTTTTCCCAAGTCATACTCTCTCAAGGTTAACAATCTCAATATTGAACTAATAGTGATTACTAAAAAAGGTAATTCCACCAACTCTATCAAACAGTTTATCGTAGGAACAATAAAAGCAAAGGCTTTGAAAGGAACTCCATGAAAAACAAGCTCTATAAATGGTATATCAAACTCTTAGACCTCATTCTTGCACATTTACAACCAAATTCAAATATTGACAATTTTGTAGCAAGAATGCATTTTTTTGCACATTTGACCATCGAGACTAAAAAAATCACCCTAATAAACCTTAAACGGTCTTGATTGACCTTATTTAGCATAAATTAACACAAAATACCTTAATCTAATCTATTAACCACCTATCAACCTTCAAAAAGTGAAATTTTGCAACTAGGAGACTAGGTGCACCTACACAAAAATTAAATTGTGTTTGAGCCTTCAAGAGGCTTTAAATCTAGCCTTTACAAATGATTCTACATCTTTCCAACCATGCCTAACTATTGAGCTTGTAACTAACATGACTTATTACATTATAAATCAATTGACCATGTAATATGATCTTATTCAATTGACAATTTACTCAAAACACAATTTACTAACTTAAAATAATTCCATGAACCAAATTTGTTCAATAACCTTGGTGCCCCTGCACCAAATTTCAATATTTCAATAAATGTCATTTCAAGTACAAATCTCATTACAATGCCTTAGGTACTCTTTTTTCACAAATACTTTACAATGTCACTCATACATTCAATATTTTCTTATAATGTCTACATCATAGGTTCTCATTTAGATGTTAACTTCAAATGAGTAACTTGAGATTCCCTCACAAAGCTTCACACACTCTTTTATAATGGCTTCAAATAAGAATTGAGATTTGTCAAGATCATCAAAATAAGGATGTTGCATTGCTTTTTTGGCTGAGATTCTCTTCGATGGCTCAAAAATCAACATTTTTTGCAAGGAGAACAATCAATTTTTACTAGTTTAGTTACAAATGTACACAAAGTAAAAGAATAAAAAGAAATAGCTCATCCAAAATGGAAATGAAATGAAAATAAATGGAAGGCACTTATAGATAGGAATGGTAGTCTATCAACTTAGTCACTCCTAGTCATACATCTTCACTGTGAGTTCCAAGATACCTATTGCACACAACACCTCTCATGAATCTAGAATATCTTGAAATTCGAGATGCTCCTATATTGTCTACATCATAGGTGCTCATGATAAGGTTAAATTCAAATGAATAACTTGAAATTCCCTCACCAAGCTTCGAATGCACTTTTGTAATGGTTGAAAATCATAATTGAGATTTGTCAAGATCATCAAAATAGGGATGTTGCATTTCATTTATGCCTGAGATTCTCTTGGATGGCTAATAAATCTGCATTTTCTGCAAGGGGACACCAATCAATGTTTATCAAGTTACTTATAGATACGCAAAGTAAAATAAGATGATAGCATTGGCATCAAACAAATTAACATGGATACAAGTATAAATTAATAAGAACCATTATGCATATACTTACAAATTAATCCAATGAACCATCCGGATATGCTCCACTCTTTAATGTGTCAAGTATTGCCTCATGGTCAGACTCACGAACCTTCCACAAGGTCTCGTTCAAAGGTCTACCTCCATATTTTCTCAAACGAACATTGGATGCCACAAAAAAGGTTCGAGTAATGAAGAATCTTACAATGCTTGTCAAAGTCCTCAAACAACCAATGTTTAACACTCTTATGTGGGTACCTTCTAAGCCACGTTCCAGTAACAACAATTGAGCCTATAGGGTATTCTATGTTTTCTCCATCTATAACTAGGGCTTCCAATTTATTTTTGGCCTCAACACAAAGACACAAGTAATAGTTTGTTCCCTCTTTGTTTTCTTCATCTACAATAACTGCATAAACATGCACTGCATTGATATGTGCAAAAAATCACTTGAAATTAGTCAACATTATGAATACAGTACAAAGTAAGATAACAATATGAAATTTCAAAAACTAAGCAAGTAGATATATTACCTGGTTGAACTAGATCTAATATGTGGTCAAAGTCGACTGATGATTCCATCTGTGTTAGTTACAATGCCACTAGAGGGCAATATGTGTGAAGTGGGCTAAGATAACTTGTCAACCATTTGTCAACCCACTCCCCTAACTCTCAATCATTCCAGGCTTTCATTGTACATGAAGAACAAAAGCATGCCATCTTACATGTATCGATACTCCATGAACCTACATTTGAGCTAAGGAAAGAGTGTAGCTCACTTGATCCTATTAGTGTACAACAATCCTCATATGGTGCAATGTTAGTATCATCCATGAACCAAAAAAATCTACAAACTAAAGATGTACCTTCATTACCTGGACCCATCGAAGCATTACACCACTCGACGATTGAACTTGCATCTGTCAACTTTGCACTAGCTTTATACTTTAACTCTTCTTGTGCCAATGCTCTTTTCACACATACTCCTGCATAATCATGCTCCCCCTTTCCATGCTCAGCCTCACAAAAGTTTCACATATGCTAAACACTTATAGTGAGATTCATTCTACACAACCAATAGAACATGTGTGTGTTCTTGAACTGTGTTGCACAGTTATCCGACCATATTATATGTCAATTGTATGTTATGCCCCTCCAAGCCAAATCACTATAGAAAATTTGGAAGTAATCTTGCACTCACTCTAGAGAATGTGTGTGATCATCACCAATATAAAATTGATACTCCCTCAATACCTTCCTTTGGTTCTCTATACTATCAACTTCATGAATGAATGCTATGTGAACAAATATTGAAACCTGTGTGGAGTTGTAATACTATCACTACGCCTCACATTGTGGCTGTAGAGTGTAGTTCTCTGCAAATTCAACCACTGATACTATGCTGCCAACTGGAAAGGTTTCCTTTCATAGCTTGAATTATGTGTATAGCCATTGGGCTCTATGGGTATGCCTTGCATACTCATACACTAGATTCTCACGAAACATGGACATAAACTGATACACTGGAATCTTCTCAATAACCAAATCACACCTTTTTTCTTGAGACCCATCTTTTGTAGCATATGCCACTATTTTATACTTCTTGAAATCTACTAGTTTATGTCCTACCTCATTTGTGATTTCCATATGTTGACATACTGGCATTCGTTGCAAGCCGCTGCAACGCTCGCATGAACCATCCGAGCATGCTGTCCTGTAGAATATTTGGCCATCCTCTATTTGACATAAAAAATTTGATAAGAACTCTCTTGAATATTTTTGTGGGGCTTCTATGCCACAATCATCCAAAACATAGTTAGTATGCAAATCTAAACATATAGAACGATAAACATCATAATGGTTAGTGAATTCAATATGTAGTCTACAACAACAAGTAGTGTGTGTGTGATTTATCTTGACATAAAAAGGTTTAAGCATTTAAAAAAAATCTTTGACAAATACTAATTTGAGGATAAGCATTTTGAAATTTATGAAAAATTTGGGTTTGAGTCGTAACCAAAAAATGCTTTGGATGTGGCTCACGGTTCTGACTACTGATTCTCCTTCTTATGACATCCCTTTGATTCGAAGATGGCCTTGTATTATTCTTCCAATAATCTTTAATTAGTGTTCTCAATGCTTCAACAACTTTTTTATCTTTATGTGGCAGTCTTCCCGAGAATGCCCATAATTCATTTGAATTGGTGCCCTCAATTCTTTGCCACCTTTGAATGGCTTTTGATAAAGTTTTTCTACTGATTCCCATTTGTTCACTTGTCTTTTTAATGAGATGATATCTCTTTGTTTGATAGCTTACCAAAGTCAATGTAATGACACATTAAGTGACATTACTATCCTTTGCATGTGAGGTCTTACCCACACTCTCATAAGCATCCATTAGATTCTTCACAATAGTTTTTTCACTTGATGCATTCGATGTTCTCAACCCAAAAGTCTTCATGATGTTTTTGTACTTTAAACCCCACATCATTTGAACAAATAGTTGACATCTTGTAGTCTCATTTAGCCTTTCAAAGAACATTTTCCAAAATCTTATCAGCATATCTTCTACAAGTGTGTTCTTGAATCTTACCTTCCATGTGCTACAAAATATCCTCATCAATATTAATCAAAAACTTTGGCTTTCTACGCAAAATTCTAGGTGGTGTTCTCTTAGGTACATACATCTCAACATTACCAATTTCATCAATATTTAATTGAGGTGGGCTAGATTGCTTACCTTCAACTAAGGGTGGAATAGAATACATAACTTGGGGTTCACATGGGGATGATGGCATACCTTGTTTGTCAAATGCGAGTGATGATGTACTCTCAACTTCAAATGTGGTGGATGGTGTCCAACCATACTCACTTTTGGTAGATGGTGTCCCTCCATATTCACTTGTGCTTAATGGTGTCCCTTCATATTCACTTGTGGTAGAGGGTGTGTATCCAACTATGATATCTACATCTCCCCTAGCATGACTCTTTCTCATTCATGCCCTTTGTGCTGCCAATTTCTTTTCTCTTTTTGACGGTTGAGGTTCCTCTTCAACTAGCTTGTTTTTGTCAATCGTTCCCAATTTTTACTTTTCATGATATTCCCTCATCTGTTTTTTCTCTTTATCTCTAAAGGCTTGGAGTTGATCATCTATTAGTTTTTTCCTTTTAATAGTTCGTTTCTTCGGCATGACGAATAATTTTACCTATGCAAAAAGTGCTAAGTCAAGTCAAATTAACTAATAGTGAAGGGTTGTAAAAGTCTATTAAAGAGGGAGACCAACAGTCACCTCTTTCAAATGTTAGATTTTGAAGTTGAAGTGGTTTGTTTTAAGAGGGAAATATTATAAAAGGCCATGATAAACTTGAATGGAGGATGATCTTGGATTGGGTGTCAGACCAAATGAGGAAATGTTGAGTTTTCCTTAACAAAATTGAGCTTTTGGTGACTAAAATTGAGTTTCTAAGTTAGGAAGCATTATTTTATGTTAGATTGAACATGAATAGGGTATATCAGGCTTGTTTCAATGGTTTTCAAGTTTTGGAGTGTTTGGTAAGTGCTACTTTCAATAAAACATAGGGTTTCTAAGCCTAAGGAGAGGGTTTTATGGTTTGGGTGGTAAATGATTGAATCTCTACAATATAATGCTATAATTTGAAGTTTTGATAGATATAAAATGCTTCCCGAAGGTTTCAAGAGATTTGGACAAGTTTTGAAGGTGGTCCCTTTGTAAAAGTGGGCTAATTTGGGCCCTTAAAAGCGTAGAAAACTTGATAATTTGTGAAATTTGGTACAAAACAAGCATTGGTGATTGTTGGATATGTTGAAAGGATCTATAATGGGTAAAATAAAGGTGTCTAAATGGTCCTAGGTCTGTAGAACAAAAAAATTGCATAATGAAGCTTATTAAGCAAACCATTGCTAATACTAGTACTTTTAGGCTTAATGAAGGTTTGGTGGTTCAAGGGTTGTTATGGGCGTTGAAGGAAGTTGGGAATCCTAATTTGAAAATGTATAAAAACATCATACAAGCCCGAATAAAGGGTTCAATGAATTTATTTTGAGGATTTGGTGCTCTACTCAATGCCTAAACTGTGGAGTTTCAAGTATTTTTTCTATGTTTTCAATTTCTTTTTCCTGTGTACGGCCCAGTACAGGCCTCCCATGATTAGAAATTCATAAATCACTACGTTGGTAGGTCTTAACTTGGACTTAAATCTATTTTTAGACTCCTTTGGTTGTTTCGGTGAACGAAAAAACTCCATTCTTCATGATTAGCCTGTACAAACCAGTAGGGTATCATTTTTACTTTAATTTAAAGATAGAGCCTTTCCTCCTACTATGGTGACCTGTGATTCAAAGAAAAGTCCTGTAATATGTTGTTTTCAATTTTCATGTTTCTTTTAATAGTGGTAAGGCATTTATAGGGCTGGTGATGTTATCTTAGGTTGAGAATGTGAGTTTTTGGCATGAAAAGGAGGAACCAAAGTGGTGTTTTTGAGATCTAATAAGGCTAAAGACCTAGTGAAGGTTTATTTTGTTTTTGCAGACCCTGAAAAACTTGTTTGATGCTTTGGTGAGGCTTGGAAGGCCTTGGAGTTGTGCAATATAGAAAACCCTAGATATTTATGAGCAAATTGAGGGTTTTTGTATTGGAAACCTATTTGATTATGAAAGGTCCTAAAACCTGGAAAATCTTTTGTTTTGAGACCTAAGTAAAGACTATTTTTGGATTTGGGAGTCTGTTGAGAAGTGAGAAGGTTGTTTGGGGGAATTATACCCGATTGAGTGACTTTGATATGCTACAACCTGAATAATGTGAATTTTTTGAAAGAAGAGGTCGTGATGAAATTGTAAATTGAAAATTTGTTTGTAGATTGGAGTTGTGTGTTTGTGCCTCCCCCTACTGTATTAGGAGTATATTCCAATTTTTTATAGACATGTATGGAAAATTTGGTAGTATAGACAAGGCAATCAATGGTTTGTATAATTGTTTGACAAAATACCTCAATGAAAGCTTTGGAAGCATACACAAAGAAAGTCAATTGTTAAATTTAAGAAAATGCCTCAAAGAGATGTGGTTTAAAAATGTAATAGGAAAGTGTATAGAATTGTGTAATTTAAAATTTCCATTGACAACCTAAGGTTGTAACATGACAAACAAACAATTTGATCAACATGAAATAAGCAAAACAACAAAAATGAAAGAAATCCATAATAAAGTGAAAGAAAATGTAAAAAGACTTCGCATACCTAAAAAACCAAAGTTTCAAATGGAGGAGTTCTACCCAATTATGTAGCCTTTGCTTCTTCTTTCCTCAAACTCCTCAAAAAATTGATTTTTTCAAAAGCTTGTTCCCATCCAAACTTCAATTGTATATCAGTTATCACTCTAATTCAAACTTGAATTGATATTATATGCCTTTCAACATGAAAACTCTACTATTTCATGCAAAGGTGATGGAAATATCATGAAAAAGGTGGTGGAATCTAAAAATCATGCATGCACACTTCACTCAATCACCAAAAAGCTACTTTTTGTTGGAGCACACACAGAACTAGGAGACTATGCAAAATGTGGCCCAACATCATGGGTATATTGTGTTTTTTTACCATTTTTAGTGCAATAAAAAATGTGCTCACATTATAACGTGAACACATTATTTCTTGCTAAAACTGCCATGTCTCTACTTATTCATAACGTGCTCAAGTTATAATAAAGTTGGTTTTTTTAAAGATTTATAGGGTAGAGGGTTAAGGGTAGAGGGGAAAGAGATAGAGGGAGTGAGTGAGAGAGAGATACCTAAGAGAGAGAGAGAGAGTGGGAGAGAGATAGAGGGGGGAAGGGCCAAGGGTAGAGGTTAGAGGATTTAAGGGTTTAGGGTTTAAGGGATAAGAGTTTAAGGTTTTCGATTAAGGGTAGAGGGGAGAGAGAAAGAGGGAGTGACTGAGAGAGAGAAACCTAAGAGAGGAAGAGGGGGTAGGAGGGAGATGGTTTAGAAAGAGAGAGGGAGGGAGTGGGAGAGAGATAGAGGGAGAGAGCATTAAGGGTAGAGGGGAGAGAGATAGAGGGAGTGAGAGAGAGAGAGATAGACCTGAACCCACTCTCTCCCACTCTCTCCCACCCTCTCCCATGCTCTCTAAATGTCTCCCACTCTTTCCCACTCTCTCCCAACCTCTCTCCCAAAATCTCCCACCCTCTCCAACCCACTGCCACCCTCTCCCACTCTCTCCAACCCTATCTCCCACTCACCCACTCACTCCAACTCTATCCCACTCTCTCAAAATCTCTCCCACCCTCT
>VDFB02381663.1:0-11550 GCA_007258455.2 Sequoia sempervirens | reverse complement strand
GGATGGCATTGTACCTAGTGCGATGGAATTTGACTCAACAAGTAGATAGGAGTATTCTTTTTCATACTTGACATATGAAAACCTTGCTAGAGCATACCTAACAAAGCAATTATTCACCGAGTTATTTTACAAGAACGTCTAATAAGCACAATAGACAAAAGATAATGATTGTTTCCCCATTCCTATCTCTCTAAATCCTTCATTCAGATATCAGTAGGTCCTTGGAATGAGTGCACAAGATAAAATCAAAAGAAAAGACCAAGTATGCAAACAAGTCAATGTTCTTCATACCTTTAGCTAGAGGGATGTGTTTTGATAGGATAACAATCCAAGGTGATATCCAAAATGATGCCCATTGTCAGAACGATATATCCTAGGACATGCATTGTATAGGATAATGATGGTTTGATAAGTTGATTGATAAGCTATTGATATAAAGTTGACTGGCATGTTTGAAAATGATCAAGAGTTTGATTTTGTGTTTTAAAGATTTGTTGTTTCGATTTTGATTTTATAATTGAAGCTTGCTTTTGCTGACTACTATGATTGTTTCTGTTTGTTTTGCAAAAGGATGAAGGTGATGATCAATTTATTATGGATGATTGATTATTGCGGGTGAAAGAAAAATGGGACGGGTGGATTTTTTCAAATATTTGGATGTTTTCGATGTTTTATAATGTTTTGAGGCTGTTTTTTATATTTTCAAGATTTACAAATGTTTTGATTTTCAAATGTTTTGGGGTTTTCTTTATGATTTTACGAATGTTTTGATTTTTGTGTTTTTTTGAATGTTTTTTGATTTTTCAGAACTGGATGATCACAAAAGATCAACCTTCCCACGCTTGCTCAGATGACATAGTTCCATTCTAATGTTTTGACATTTTCTGAACTTTTGAGCAAGTTTTGATTTTGATATGTTTTGGATGTTTTTGGATTTTCTGGTTTTTTGAATGTTTTGGATTTTTTGTGTCTTAGGGTTGATAAACATTAGCCCTTGGCTAAGTTTAAGCCAAGAGACAACTTAGTTTGATATCATGTTTTTTGATGTTTTTTTTTATTTTAAGTGAATGTTTTGGGATTTTGATGTTTTGATGTTTTGGATTTTTTCTATCTATTTGATGATTTGGGATATGATGTAGATGATATTAGTGCCTCGCTTAGATTTTGTTGAAAACCGCTAAGGTTGACCTGCATCTAACTCCATGGATTGGATGATGATGATAAATACTGTTGGAGGATACACAACAATGCAAGGGATGGTGTTAAGAACATGATTAGAATGGATATCCCAAGAGGATGAAGATTGATGATGATAACATTGTTGAGGATACACAACAAATGCAAGGATTATTTGATTAGGATTGATGATGATAACATTGTTGAGGATGCACAACAATGCAAGGATAGTGTTAAGTAACACAAGGATTGGGAAAGATATCCCCAAGATGATGATGGGTTGATTGGATTTGATTGATGAAGCTTGATTTGGAACAAAAGTTGTTCGAATGATTTGATGTGACGTTGAAGTGAAAATTAGATGCGAGTGATAGTGATTGCTTGGCTTGATGTTTGATGAAAGATGAAGCTTGATAAGGAACATTTTCTCATCAAAATATGTCATGGGATAGTGATTTGGATTCTAGATCACAAATGCTTTGACCAGTTTGGTTTCACGTTTTCCAATGTTTGAATCGTAACATAAGTTGGAGGATATAGATCAAGTTTTATTCTCGAAGCAAGATGTAAATATTTTCCCCTAGTGTCTAGAAATGAATGGAATGTTATGAATAGATTCCTGGATAGGTGTGTGGATGGATGGATATGGATTATCTTGTGATAAGATGTTCAAATAAAGAATGCTCATTGGATAATGCTTCATGGCTCAGATAACGTTGGATAGGATAAGATCAATGAAAATGACCCATGTCAAGATGTTTATCATAAGAAAGCGTAAAGTGTGCCCCAAAATTTCATCAAGATCAAGATAACTTGGATTATGTATGCAGATGGATGAAAATGGATTGGATCAATGGTTTATGGATGAATGGATTTATTATGGATAAGATAGATGGAATACTCGATTTATTACAGATGGGATGAGATGCTTCCACCTGAACTAGTGCACATAGATGCTCGATTCTACACATGACGCCTGTTTGTTAGGTTTTCATCATGGTATTGGCCAAAGCGCCACCGCAGTGGTTTTCACTACAGGATGATTTTTATCTTTACTATTTTTAATCATTTTTTTCTGATTTTTTTGGATTTTCATAATTTTTTATTTTTTTATTTTTCTGAAAGATTTTAAGCTCATGCTGAATCGCAAGGTGTTACTGATTTAGATGCCTCTGTCATAATGTGTCATTGGTATCTTTCCTGAAGAATTTTCTTTGGAAAGATATGTGGACTTGAATGCAACTTTTGGGATTCTTGATCTAGTTTATTGATACCAGGGTTAACTCTGTCTCTGTGTGCACATCACAATAGAGTTCCTTCAAAATCCTTATGATGAAGGGTTGCTGCCAATACATGGTCAATGTAAGAATTGGATATTATGCGTGGAGGCATGGATGGAGTGTGTTTAGGGATCATATAAGATGGATTGGTTGACAACTTGGAATCTTTGACTCTCTAGACTTGGGAAGATGGGCAATGATGGGTGGATACGAAAGTGTGCATGTAATTAGGACCAACTTCTTGATACACTTTGTACGCTGCTTGAAAAGCCTGCTTTTGGTTTTGTGGACATCTCTGATGGATACTTTTCCCTTTTTTATTTTTCCCCATAGTTTCTTTGACTGATGGAGTTTGATAGGGATGATCTTTCTTTGTATTCTTTGGTATCCATTTGTATTTGATTTGTCCATTATGCTTCTCAGCTTATTTTGCTTTGATATCGTTCTTCGTACTTTGATTCAAATCTTTCTTTTGACATTGATCCCAATTCATGGATGGGGTGATGGGTGGATGAAGATTCATGATGTGGTTAGTTGTAGTATTGACACTAGCTTCATCATAAGGACTCTTCATGCTCCCTATGTTGACGTTTGCTTGAGATGAAGTTTTCCCTAGTATTGTGGAAGTAGTACCTTCATGCTTTCTGACCCCTACTTGTTACCAGAGTTCCCTTGCTAGAGTGCATTCTCCGAAATGACCACCTATTGATGCTATTTCACTTGTCATTCACACTTAAAAAATATCTTGTTTTGTTCTAATTCGCCTCGAACAGAGGTTTGGGATAAGTGGTCCGGAGCACGATGCTGGACAAATCGCTTGACTCAGAGGAATCAATGTGCTCTTTTGTGTAATAATGCTAGGAACTCAGAAGGAATCCTCGCTTTTGGAATGAAGATCATCTATGTGTCCATCCATATAAAACATCTCATGGGTATATGGAGGAGTATGTACTATGTGGATATGATCATCTTGCATAGATAGGAGAGTGTCCATTAGATCATTGTAGTATCTTGTAGATACGAATTCTTGATCCTGAATAATTTTGGAATCACCTTGACATGCTTTGGACTGCCTTTGACATGGTTCAATTTCAAAGGATGGATTGCTTATAAAGGGTTCTTGGATGTCATCATTAGGCATGGGGAATGGCTCAATATCCTCCTGATCTTTGAGTGGACTTGGATCAAGTATCAAGTTGAGGATTCCTTTAGTATCTATAACCATGAGGTCAAAGGGGGTCAACATGTCTTGGAAAGGACCACTACTAGACTTTGGTGAAAGGTGTTGATCATGCTTTGGAATGAATTCTTGAGATATGTCCTCTAACTCATAAGGCGATGTAGAGAAATTTTCAACATGATCATAGGTCAACGGATCATGACATGTCGCAAGAGTATCAAATAATCCTAACACTTTTAGCCAGATCACCAAAAAAGTGGCTCTGATGTATGGTGAGTTGATCATCCTCTACGTGAGAGAGATTCTGGAACATTGTTTCAACAATTGGCGGAAGAGACAGAATGTTCTTCAACCATAGGGCCAAGTGATGCTGACATTTCTTGAATTGGATCATTATTGGATATCATTGGTAGATTTTGATCATGGTTAAAAAGTGACTCTTGACCTATGTTGATTTGATCTTCGGATGGAATAGAAACATCTTCAATGTGCTCTTTGATGGATAGATCTTGATCATTGCTTTCAAAAATTTTGGTGGGGAGATTGTCAATGCTATCACCTGTGATTGAATGCTCATCGTTATCCCCAATAGTGATTATCTTTTGATCAATGAAGTCTTGGATGATATTTTTGAGTTGAATACAACTTGATGTTGTGTGTTCCTTTATTTTGTGATAATCACAATGGTGCTCCTCATTATACCCTTGTGGTTTAACTAGGGGTTCTTGATAGTTCCCATAGATGGGGAGTTTGATGAGATTTTCTTATACCAATTGTTGCCAGACTGATTCGATTGGTCTCCCTAGTAGTGTGTATTTCTATTTGTTCCCTTGTGATATTTGCACTTGACATTGTGGTGATTGATTTTGGAGATGTGATTAGTCTTCGAGATGTGGGGGCTGGATTTGTTGATGTGGTCGATATTGATATATAACTTCTTGACATTGGAGATGTTGTTCTTGATGTGGTTGTGGACACAACTCAATACTTTGATGACATGGTTCAACCAATGGAAGAGTGTATTGACTTTGGAGTGAAGATATCTCTTGGCTCAATAATTCAATTAGTTTGGCATGTGAAACAAGTTGTTCTAGTGAAATTTGATCTTGATTTTGATTTTGAATCCCTTGAGTTGGCTTTTGTTCAAGCAGATTTGGGATGTACTCTTGTGGTGTTTGCATGGGATCATAGGAAAATTGATTTTGGATGATGTTCTGACTTGGGATGATGTTCAGATTTGGCATTATGGGTTGAAATTGAACATTGTTGATGTTGGGAATCATATTGCCTTGATTTAGGTAACTTTGATTTTGCATGGTGTTATCTTGGCTTGGATCAATACATGGAGTCGTTATCATCATGTTTTGATTTTGAACAACATTTGTATGATTCACAAACATATTTATCCCAAAAATTTCTGGATTCATGTTTGGTAATCTTGTACTTGGTATATTCACTTTTGGCATGTATGGATTTGGTGGGATGATGTTGTTCATTTGAATGGTCATGCATTGATTGTTCGGTTGGTGGATTTATAGGTTTAGACTTGGATTTAAATCTACCATTGGGAAAGTGGTCCCAAAATTCGATTTGGGCATACTCAAATTTGTTGTACTATTGACATTTTTCGAAGGTAATGGTCCCATGTATGGTTTGTATAGATGTGAGTGTTGATAATCAATCGGTGTTGTAAGGATTTGATAGCTTAGTTGACTTGGATTACTCATGATGTATGGATCAAGTTTATATTCCATGTTCCTCTTATGTTTTGACCTTGTTGCAAAAGTGACCTCTAAGGTTTTTAGGACCAATGATGAGATGAAGGATGAAAGGGGTAAATGATATGAGTGTTGAACATTTAGGGACTTTAGATCAATGCTAGACCTAGGGTTTGATTTTGATTGGTTTGATTTGGGTAATGCACTTGTAAACCGTAGAATTTTAGATGTTATCTTAGGATGAACTTGTTCAAAGGGGTGCTAATTTAACTAGAGGTATGAGAAAGGATGCATTCCCATACTCCTAATTAAATAAGGTGATTTTTATTTTGATGATTTACCCAAGTCTAGAATGATGTTTTCAAAGCTCTAAAGTTGTTTATGAGATGGATTTTGATAGATGTTTGGATGGATGAAGTGTTTGATTTGATCCTAAATGAACCTAGGAAGGACTTGTTTCAGGGCCAAGATAGTAGAAGAACATGCCTTTCTCTAAGAGTAATTCAAAATCAAAGAGACCAATACTTGCATGAAAACCATGCTGGTGAAAGATTCCAAATATCCCCACATATGAACTTAGGTCCAATTTATTTAATCTTTGCTTAATGGTTAGCTACCACAAACACACTCTTGATTAAGATGTTGAATCTAGATGTCTAATGTCTCAACTTTCCCCTTATCTCGCAAAGTGTATTATGCAGAAACCAAGGAAATTTGAGGCAAGAGTTACCTATTATTGACCTTAGTAGGAGCAAATTGAGATGAAATCCAAATTTTTAGAAGCCTCTAAGGATATGAATCCCAAGGGAAAGCAATAACATGAATTCGTTCAAGGATATTTGCTTCTCCTAAAGGGTTTAAGATTTGGATGCTCATGTTGAATGTGTAGTTTTTCAATGTTTTTCGATCAAAGCGATTAATGTTTTTCAAATAAGAACAAGGACAACCCTATGGTCTGAAGACAATATTTGTTGGATTCCCACTTGGACAAGTCCGGCTACACTTATCTTTAGTGAATGGATTTAGATGTTTATTACTTGGCTCCCACATATCACTTGTCATTATCATCAATTACAGTAAGCATCAACACCCATGAAACTCCCATGGCATGCTTTCCATGTCTACTAAAGACTTCACGAAGTGTAGGGTGGCTTGAGAACGACCGTTCTTGCACCAACAAATAGATTAAAGGATTTTGGAAAATTCTAGCACATGGGTTTTAGTAAGGACTTTTTGTTCGTGGAGATTGACCCATACGGAAAGAGTCCCCTTTTGGATCCATCTTGTCGATTATCAGCGCATGATAGTAGCGTTACACTACTCCAATTACCCACATTTATATCTTTCGGTTGAAATACTCTTGGCTTTGAAATTATTTAGGATTTGGAGTCATTCCCTTGGGTGAGTGGGGCGTATGCGGGATCATGGTACATGCCAAAGCGGGCCCTTAAGTCGCCCTTCAAAATTGAGAAAATCGGTGTTAGGCAACTTGGCCCGTAAAATATTTGAATAAGTTATCCTATATTATTTCAAAATATATAAGAATAGAATTTGTAGAAAATTAAGATTTAGTTTCTAAAATACTAGGATTTTATTTAAAATAAATAAAATCTATTTGGTGAAAATTTGAAATTTCAATCACGGTAGTACTTAAATTTGAGGGGAAAAAATAAGAAGTAGGTATGCAATAGAAGCCACCCTAACCATAATAAAATAGTAATATTTTTTGCTTAAATATTTTATATATAAGTAGAGGGACTCATGTCAGGATGTGATGCATGTTTTTTTGTAATTTTTTTCCAAGTAAATAATTAATTATGAATTTTTTATTACAACTTTTAAAAAATATTAAAAATCGTATATCTGACCACCTTAACTTGGTCAAAACTTCATGAAATTTAATTTTTCCTTTTTTAATCCTATATTATGTGAAGCTTAGAATGTGACACATGTTTTGGATTCAAAAAATATGATACCGTTAGAAAGTTATAGATGTTTTTCAATCATCCTATCGATCAGGACTTTAGTCGTAATTCTAATAGAAAATGAATAATAATTATTTATTAAATTCAAATTAAATCATAATTTATATTTTTGGAAAGCTGAGAATCTCCTCTAAAACCCAACACCGTTTCATTAATTTTGGAGTGAAAAAAATTAAATTGACCCACATACCCTACAAATGTACACTTTTTGGCATACCATGATCCTGCACATACAGGTACTTTTCCCAAATGGGCCCTCTAAGATAGAAAAAAACTTTTATTCATGGATTGATCAGCCTTCATTTTAAGAAACAAAGGGAGCACATGTAATAGTTTACTCACTCACAAAGAATATTTTTATTCCAATTTTAAACCCAAGCTGAAGTGTAGGCATGCTAGCCACAGAGTGTATCATCAAAAGACTTTTGAATTCCTCAAGATATTTGTGAAGTGTAGAGAAGTGCATATACCTTTTTAGATGAGATTATTTTAATATAAGAGATTCTGAAACCACCCGAAAAAAAAATGTTCATTTTAAGCCTCAAAGCAATGATGAATTCATTTTAAGCACCAAAAAATTAAATGTGAAGTTTGTTTGTTCAATTTTATCCCAAAAAACAATTCCTAGTTAGTTTCTAGTGTTCAATTTTAATTGAACTTTGAAAACAAACTTGATGATCTAGTTGGCTTAAAACAGAAAATTAAAGCATGAAATTGAAGCCCTTTAAAGCATTCAAAAATGCTTTGTCAACTTAGAAATTTAAGGCTTCAATCCTCTTTAACTCCAAGATGTTTCAAGGATTGCTCCCAATGCTTCAATGTTGTGAGTTCTTCATGCAAATGAAAATCCTTCCTCTATGTTTTTCCTTCACACCTTCCTTGTTTTCCTTCATTTTCCCTCCTTTTCTTAAAAAAATAAAGAAGACAATCATATGAGGATTATTTAATTAAAATTATTAATTTCAAACAATAAATTGATCTCAATTGCAAAAGATTAATAATGGCAGGATTTGCGCAATCTGAATGATCAGAACATTTAATGATAATAGCAAAAGGATTCACCCAAAATGGATTTTAGCGTAATCTTTTTTCCTTCTATAAATGTCAAACTGAAATCTGCAAAAAAAATAAATCTCAATTTATGACACCTAATGCCAATGCTATCCCACATAGGGTCACAACCATTAGAAGAAGACAATTTTTTTTAATTGTCCACACTAGCTTTTGGTTAAATGAGTTTTGGTGGGGCAGTGAAATTGGAATTCAAAAATAGGGGCACTAAGCCCAAACAAGAGGGAACTTTCAAATTTCAAGTTTCCATTCATTAAATGCTAAAAGTACCATCTATTTCTATTTCCTTTTCTACAATTCCACAGCCGAAGTTTATAGTCTATGATATTTTCTTAAGGCCATAACACAGATGTAGCGATTGCCTTCAGGTAGGAACAACTCAATCAAAATTCCTTTTGCATTTGCTTTTGCCTAAGAATGAGGAACAAAATTAAGGCGATTTTGGATTGTCATAGTTGACTAAAAGGCCATTGTTTACAATTGTCAAACTTCACCAAATCTTATTGAACTCAACAAAGGGCTTAAGATGGGGAGTCCTGTGGGTCTCTAAAGATAGCGATATTTAAACAAAACTGATCGAATACCAACTAAAACGAAAAAAAAAAAACTTCAAATAAGTTCTGATTCAGTACCATTGAACCAGATTTTATTAAAGGGTGTGCTCAAATAGAATGCTACCTAGGAAGAGCTTAGTGATGGAAATTTCATGGGCCTTTGAGAGAGTGATTTTGAAGCAAATTCTTCAAATACCATCTGAATAAAGACACCTGAAGACCCAGATTGAGACAAACTTTACTTAAGGGTGTGCTCAAACACGAGGGTGATTAGACATGACTTAAATATGGGTATTTAGTGGGTGTCTTCGATAATGATTTTTGTACAAATTGGTCAAATATCATAGGATTAGAAACAACTAAACCAGTTCTCACTGAGTACCATTGAACAAAAAAAACTAGTATAGGATGCTTTCTTCTAGATTAGGTCAATTTTTTTCACTTGTACATAGGCTTTGACTCAGTGTACCTTGCACCAAAAGCACTGATGTAAATAAACGTTGAGATCCTTGGAGTGTCCTTTGTGTCCTTCATTCTTCCTTTCCCCTATAGAGCATATGATTTCACAGTCATTCAAGGGAAAAAGTCATGGTTTTAGATCAAATTATGAGACAGACTTTGGGTGCAACCAGAGAATCCATCTCAATTTTATTTTATTTTTGTTTTTGACAAAGAGTATAGTGGACAACAGGCATAAGATGACAATATGTAAATATGATGTTGATAGGAAACCTGGTGATGGGTATAGGCGAAGTGACAGTGTGGCTATTTGTAGCACACAAATCCCACACGTTGGTGGTAGTTGGAGATAGAGGAATTGAATAAGGATTTAGAGTTCAGGTGTTGTTATGTGCGAAGCAAGGGCCCGACCAAGAAGAAAAACATCAATAAAATGTAAAGGAACAACTAATAATATGCATAGGTAGAGCCTTCTACCCTGTATATTCATTTTGGCAGTGAAAATTCCATAAAGAGAATGCAAATTGAAGAGGCTGTGCTTGGTGGAAAACAATGAGATTCACATTCACCGCAGATGAGTGGATTTTTTAGTGGACTCTCCTGCATATTAAAACAATTGATTTTTTTTTTTCTTTCTAAACCAATGATGAGGTAATAGATGTCAGACATGGGAATTTGCAGAGTATCCAAACAAGAGTTTACTCCCAATATTGACAATGCATACATTTCCTAAGTATGTACCATACCAATTGAATAACACAGTAGATGCAGACAACAACATTAAATCAAGAATGTCGATAAAGCGTGGAAAAAAAAGAAGCAATAATAAATAAAAATGTATTCATTTTCCTGCACCAGAATGTAAGTATATAGATTTGAGATAAAGAAAGAATGCAAATTAGTTAAACACATATCCAATAGAGACTGTTCTTGTTTCCTTGAATGTTTCAGCATATATATATATTAAATATATATTCAGGCCCTCCTTCTAGTGCCATTATGTGGATGGTAAAAATCTGCAAATGGCTAAAACTAACACACACACATTAGCATGATTAGCACTTTAAAACATAGCAAACTATCAAGCATCCATATGAGACATTGAATTATGTTAAATAAACAAAGTGATAAAATACCAAAAAGATTAAGCATACTCAAACATATCCCATATTGGATTGGTGCTATTGTGGAAAATAGCCCTTTCCCAACCCTTGATAATGCCAATGATGATGATACAATGAACAAAATCAGTTCTCAAATGAAGAGAGTGACTTTGCATAAGCTTTTGTAGATCTGAAATGCTAAGATTGTGGAGATTGTGGAGGATTAAACCAATGGAGATGATCCTTATTTATAGAATAGAATGATAGAATAATGTCATACATGGAGGATGTGGGACTAAAGATAAGCCAATGAGAAGAGGCCACTTGTCAACTTGTGAGTGATTGAGGAATGTGCAAGTTTTGGTTAATGTGCCAAAGAGGGGGAGATTCAAATTTGAATTTGAGAGTTAAATGCCAACTTTGACCTTTGCAAGGGACATGTAAGACCTATTAAATGCCTTGTTGGATGTACATTTCAACTTGGTTTTGAATTCAAATTTGAGGGAATATTCCTCAAAGATGCCATATTGATGGAAAATGCTGATTTTATAAATGAATTAAAATGATTTATTGGTGCAAGTCATAAAAGCTAGAGGATGTGATGGGTGGTTAGGTTAGGTTAATCAGGATTAGATTAACTTAATGATGATTAGATGCTTTGACCCATTTGACTTGATTTCTTTGATTTATTTAAATAAAAAATGGATAGAAGGTGATTTCAGACTTAATTAAATAAAGGTTTGATTTATTTAATCAAGGAGGGTCATGTTAGGATCAAGTTGATTTATTTTAATTTAAATTGATTACTTTAGGAGATTGACCAAATAAACTGGATTTATTTGATGAATGGATGAATATGACCTAATCAAATGCATGATGCCAATTTCACATGCCTACATCTCCACCTCAAGACTCAAGCGTAACTAGGAAGGGAATATTGTTGCAAGCAGTCCTATGGGATCATGAAATGTGTGCTATATGTTCTGAGGCTTGTTTTCTCCTTCATCTCTATAAGAAGGAATTC
>VDFB02381662.1:0-10632 GCA_007258455.2 Sequoia sempervirens | reverse complement strand
AACTTCTAGTGTTCTTCTGACGCTACTACTTGCCTATTTCGTCGCATATTCGACGAACTTTTGGTGTTCTTTTGATGCTACTAATTTTGTATTTCGTCGCTATTTCGACGAAATTTCCATGTTTCCACGCTAAATGTTTTCCCATTTCGTCGAGCCGATGACGAACTTCTGGTGTAGTTCGTCGGTGGATAAACAAAGTTTTCGTCGATATTCCGACAAAATCCCGACGTATGTCACGATGCTGCCGACCGACGATTCTTCTACGTTATTTCGACATTTAATTTTTCATCGGCCTTGCGACGAAAAAATAGCGATGGAAAAATTTTTGCCATTGCGTCGCTCTTCCGATAGAGATTTTTCGAATGACCGACGAACGACCATCAGAAAATGGTGTCAAATCCTGTAGTGTTTCTCAATAGAGGAAATTGAACTAAATTATTTTTAATAGACAATGTTTCGATCATGGTTCTTGCTATACATTGTAACATACTGTAACTATTATGGGTTTGATGGTCAAATGATCAGGGAGTGTTCTTCATTGTATATTGTATATGCATTGTAACAGTGAGGCATAATGAAGTGATCAATTTTTTTTTGTAAGAGGTTGATCAAGGAAATGTTGTTGCTGTGAGATTAATTATCTGAAAGGAGAGTCTGTAACTTGTATGTAATTTAATTACTATAATACAAGAGATTTTTATTTGGTGTGGTGGTTTTTTTCCCATAAGGTTTTTCCCACGTAAATCTAATTTTCAATTATGTATGTGTTTATTTCTCTATTCTTTTATTCCTTTCATGTGCATCTTGATGAACTTTAATTGCAAAATTTAAAGATATATCTAAATTCTTCTCTAAGTTTTGACACTAGGAGAGTTTGTTCCAAACCTTAAGCTTTCCTTACAAGGAGTACCTCCTTACTCCTCCTGTACTCATGCCTCTTATCTCAAAAAAGGAAATGGTTCTCTATGTGTCTACCACACAAGCAGCACTGGGAGCTCTCCTAGCCTAGCTAGATGATAACAAACAAGAAAGATCAATCTAGTACATCACCAAAACACTCATGGGATATGAATTGAACTACTTTCCCATTGAAAGAGCATGTCTCTTAGTCATAGTTGTGACACAAAATTTAAGACACTACATCTTAAGTAAGAATGTAAAGCTGATTTCAAAAGTAGACCAACTCAAGTACTTACTAGCAAAGGCAACCCTAACAAGCCGAATTTCCTAATGGGTGATGATCCTAAGTGAATTTGATATAGAATATGTGAATAGAAGAGCCATCAAGGGAAAAATAATAGCAGACTTGCTAACTGAAGCACATATAGATGATCACAAGCCTCTCACTGTGGACTTTCTTAATGAAAGCATCCTAATGACATAACATATAGGCCATTAGACTCTACTTTGATGAGTCCCATACTCAACATGGCTTTGGAGTAGGTGTTCTATTTCTAACACCACAGGGAGGTAGTATACCAAAAGCATACAAAATTGCTTTAATAAGAGTGTGATGCTTTAATGACAGTGCTCAAAATGGATATAGAATGGAGAATAAAAGAGCTACATTCCTTCAGAAATTCTCAGTTAGTGATCAGACAAGTGAACAATGAAAGCTAGAAAAAATATGACAAGTTGATACCATATCAAATGATGGTGGACATCTTCAAGGAACAGTTTGTCACAAAAACCTTTGAGAAAATTCCTTGGATCAACAACAAAGCTACCGATGCAATGGAAACTTGATAGGCTCACTGCTTGATATTCCAAAAAATGTTCCTAAGTATGAGTTCCTCATCAAACAACTACTTGTACCTACATTCGACATGCTAGAATTAGAATTGTTTTTTGTTTTTGTTCATTCTAACTCCCCATGATACCAAGATACTATTGACTGCATCCAACATAATATCATGCCTCTTGACCTAACAACCACTAAAAAGAAAACCTTCACCTATAGAAGTTCTCGTATTACAATCCTAGGAGATACCCTATACCATCGTATTCTAGATGGTATGAAACTATGGTGTCTTAACATAGAAGAAGAAAAAACATCCTTACAAATGTTGAAAAAAGGTGTTTGTGGGTCCCACTCCAGTCGACCTAACCTAGTCCAAAAACTACTCAGAACTAGGTATTTTTGGCCCTCCATGGAGCATGAATGCATGTAGTATTCTAGAGAGTATCATCAATTCCAATAGCATAGTGATCTAGTTCATGCACTAGAATAGGAGTTGAGAATCATCACAACACCATGGCCTTTGTCACAATGGGGATTAGACCCGGTAGGTAATATTTTTCCTACCTCTTCTAAGGGGCGCAAGTTCATTATTAGAATAACAAAGTATTTCACCAAACAAATAGAGGAAATTCCATTAACCTATATCATTGGAAAGCATATATCAAATTTCATTTTGAATTATCTAATATGTAGGTATGGAATTCCCCAAACAATAATAATGGACAATGGAACCCCATTCAAGAATCAAGATGTCCAAGAACTCTGTGCAAAATTCTCTATCCAACATAGATTTCCCACACCCTATTGTTGCTAAGGAAATAGACAGGCTGAGGCATCTAATAAAACCATATTGAAAATACTCAAAAATAATGTTAATTAAGTCATTCATGATTGGAATTTGTAGCTAAATCCATCCATATGGGCTTATCAAACCAACATCCGAACACCTATAGGTTCCACACCATTTTCATTGGTCTACAGGTCAAAGGTTGTCTTACCTATCGAGGTTGAAATCCATTCATTGTGAATCTCATTAAAGGGCATGGTCAATAATGAAGAATATAGGGTATCCAGGCTAAATGAATTAGAGCTCCTAGATGAAAGGAATTTGAGTGAGTTAAACAATCTATAGGTTTATTAGAATCAGCTCAAATGAAGCTATGACAAGAAAATCAAAGATAGAAACTTTCAAATTGGTGACTTGGTCCTCAAGGAAATCAAAAGGTACAACTAAATCAGGATGACAAAGGAAAATTTGAACCCAACTGGTTAGGCCCATTCGTCATCACAACAAGCTATGGCTTTGGGGCCTATCAGTTGGCTACTCTTGAAGGAAAACCTTTAGTTGAACCGTTGAACAGTAGCCACCTCAAGAAGTTCTACACATAAAGCATGTCATAATACCCCAGGAAAAGGGGTTAAAATATAAAAAAAAAATGAAAAAGAGAAAAACTACAAAAAAGGAAAGAAAAAAATAAAGAGAAATAAAAATTTCCTTGAGTGAAAACTAATTTGTGGCACTCCTCGAATAGGTACCATAGTGAAAACCTTGAAAAAAGATGTTATGTTTGAATAAGACTTGCATCATTATCTATCAATACTATCCACAATATCCACCCATCCATTTCATAATAAAAATGTGTCCAACCATGGCTTTCTATTGATTTAAGAATTTTTTCTTGTCTCAAACTAGGGGCAACTTCCTGAAGCTAGTCGTGGATCAGATCTTTATGCATCCTATCATGGTCAAAACAACAAAATCAAAAACACCTGAAAAACAAAAAAATCAAAAGTATTTGAAAAAATCAAAACAAAACAACATCGTTGGATTGTTCCTTCACTCAGATAGTCTAATATATCAACATTTTCTTCAACCCCATAGCTAGTTCAAGTGGATTTCCTACAACATATCGTCTATACATAGAAGTGGAATATCAATCCAAGTTAACAATGATGTTTAAACCTCAAAAACAAGTTTATGCTTTGATTCAAATGTTCAAAATATGTGGTCTCTATGTGTGCAACATAGGCAAGGCTTAACAGCCCCTGAGACCCTAGGTCAGTTCCCTTAGGTTTCTATCATGCTTTATTTCAACTTAGTCAAAAAATTCTAAATCCAAAAAAGTCAAAAATTTAAAATCCAAAAACAATCACAAAATAGAAAGGTCAAAAACATTCAAAAAACCAAGTGAACTAAGATCCTCTACATGTACAATGTAGGCAAGGATTATCTTTGATGATCCCCTAAGGCCCTAGGTTAATACCCTCAAAACAACAAAAACATTATAAAACTAAAAAAAAAAAGGTCCTATCTCAATCATCACAATCTGCATTAAAATTTTCACCCATAATAAACAAATCATCAACTTCACCCTTTGACAAAACAACAAACAAAGCAAAGAAAACATTAAAAACTAGAACCTTCAAGAAAACAATGGCAAAGCTTTGACTATAAATAGTCAAAAACAATTCCAAAGTACCAACTACCTATATTTTTGACAATTCACCAACATCCTAAGATATTCCTTAACTGATCTATTCCTATGATAGACGTGATCAATAATGGATAATAGTTCTAAAACCTCAAAAAAATATGACAAGTGATACTACAACTTTTTTTTATCTTTCTATAGTCTTATCTTTTCAATTTATTTTATTATCTCACTATTAGGATCTGTCGAGGATGTCCATAAGGATTTAGAGAAGAAGGAATGAGGGAAATTGAGCGTCATTTCTTGATTTTTTTTTTGTAAGATATTTTTTTAATATTACCATGATGAATACTTTATTTATTGAGTGTATTAGTTGTATTGAAACAATTCGTGAAGTAGTTGCATGTTAGGTGTTCCATACCTCTCTATGAGACTATCCAATTTTTTTTTAACACAACCTAACTATATACTTTAAACAAAGTTTTCATATGTCTGGTATGAACAAGAATACTCTTTGTTTATAGAGTCGAAGTACATGCAGTGGATACAAAGTCACCTTGGTCATTAATACTCTGATGCATCGTATCCATTTTCTACATCAAATTGGATTGTTCAAAACTACAAAGCCTCCAAGAAAAGAAAAAGAAACTCATCGACAACTAACAACATCAAATTTCTATTCATCATCAAATATTTCTTCTAACTAACATCCATCCTACATAGCAATATCATTATTACCATATCCATCTTGCATCCACAATGTCGTTAGTACATATCATGATGGTAATAAAGAAATGAAAATATCATGTATCATGTATGGGGAATACATCCATCATATATCATCCATACATTATATAAACATCATATATAAAATGATATATCGATCATCCATAATAAATCATCATATGATATAAAATATGATCCATCGATCCACATCATATGCATACATTAGAAAAAGTATAAAAAACATACATAAACATAGATAATCATACATTTTCATCCATGATCATTGCATAAACACATAATAAACCTGAATTGAAGAAGGTATATCTTATATATATCATCATAAAAAAAGGGAGAATATCTTAGTGCATCATCATCAATAAAACAAATGTGATAGGATAATACAAAATAATATATATTTATATACAAGGCCTCGACTAGGCTAATGAATATATATATACAAAATCCATGTCTGCAATATGTCTCTAAGCAATAAACAATGTGAAGATCAAGTACAAAAATAACACTACCCAACAGGAAAGAAGAACACTCTATGGATTAGGATGTGGATCACCATTGGGATCTAGCTATCTAATAGAATAACTAGTTGACTCACCACCACCACCTCCTACAACACTAGGCTCCCAAAACCTGAGTTGTCTCTACACTCTAGGAACAAAGGCATCATAGAGAGTCTAATAATATGTAGACCTCTACAACAATTGATCCTGCTCTACACAAATAGTATCACACTCTTCCCTAAGAGTATATCTCTCCATCGTAAGCAACTATACCTGAGCCTCTACAACATGTTGACACCCACTTTCACTGTCACACTTAGCCCTTAGACTTTCCCTCTCTATGGTCAGAGTAACAACCTAAGCCTCTATAGCCTATCACCACACTATCTTTGTGTCTCTAGAAATAGTCATCTGAGCTAACTGAATTCCTCCATCCCTAGGTGGTGCAAGGGGACCCAGAACCTATTCATGACCCTACACCTAAGGCATTATATCATCCTGACCACCCTATGCTCCAACCTATAAAGCCCTATCTAGCTACTTTGTAAGAACCTCAATGCATTGTCACTCCCCACGACAACCTATAATGCCTAATTTTCCTAATGCACAATCACCCCTAGGATCTATAAGTCTCAAAGGCACACATCATGCCCACCATTGATCAAAATTAGGTGTGGTACCTGGATCCGCTAAACTAACCATCCAACCCCATCCTATTGGTTCAAGTCCTATAAATGTAGCAAAAACATCCCTATCTACATGGTGACCCCATACTCGAACCTCTTAGGTGGTTGGACTAAAATGAGCCTCATAAGCATTAAGAAACTAGCCCTGTCTCTCTCCAAATTGATGTCACACTTTTTCCAGTAACACTCTAGCAAAGAGTAGGAGCAACCAATCAACCATCTAGTCTACCGACAATAAACAAGCTACTCTAGATCCTCTGGCCATGCCTCATAGTCCATAGAGGGATTTCAAACAGAACCTAGCATGTCATCACAAACATAGTGCTAGTACAGAAGGTCCTCAAGCAATGTGTAGTGTAAGAAATCTCCATAAAGAGATGAGTATATGGATCTCCATAAGTATGATCCTGAATACCATCCGGTCGAGCAACTGCAATGTGCTCCCAGGTCCAAATATGAAAAATAGAAACACCTACAGAGATGGATTTCCCACCTCGATATGCAACCCCATGCATATCTCTATAAAGGTGTACGAGAAGACATAGACCCCATGCATATCTTGTACCATGCTCAAACATACCCTCAATGCAAATACCCCATCCAATAGGGAACGAATGGCATCTCCTACAAGGAACAACTAGCCTAGAAGTCAAACTACATAGAATGAGGGAAATGGGGTTTGCACTAACAATGAACTCAGAAAAGTCAATCTTGGACTATTGAACCTCCAAGTGTCTAACACCAAACACATGCTGCATGAAATGGGTACCCCGTAGAGCATGGTATGTCACGAGCTCTCCATGGATAGGAATGTAGAGAATCCTCCACACATACTCGAGGGTAATGATTCCCTCACCTATAGGTGAATGGAATAAGGATGTCTTTGAATGCAACTACTCCAAGAGTGCGATCATCATCATTATGTGAGATCGGATGGGAGGCATGTAGTAAATATGATGAAGCTTGACTAGATCTAGGAAATCTCACTCCAAAACATCAAAATGGAGAATCACATCAAATAAATCCTAAGGTCATCTCTCCCTCAGTTGCAATGGTTTAAGGATCACCTCCAATCATTTTAACCCATGATGTTAGGGTTTCACTCTAAACATGTAAAATGACACAAAAATGATGAAAAATGAGTCTTAGGGTTCCAAAAAAAAAAAGTGAGCAAAATTTAGCAAAAGCGGTGAAGTCACTGACAAGTGCGTTGGTTTAAGTCAAATGTGTTGGTTTAGGGCAAGTGCGAAGATATCAAAAGTTAGGACATTTTTCAAGTGCATAGGTTTAAATCAAATGCATAGAAATAGTCCTTGAGCAAGGGTATGTGCAGGATCATCATGGAAAAAAGAGGCCCTTAAGTGGCAAAAAATTCAAAAACATCAGAGTTAGGAAACTTGACATAAAAAATTGAATAAGTTATCTATATTATTTCAAAAATATGTAATAATAGAATCTATAACAAATTGAATGTAGTTTCTAAACTACTAATTTTGTTTTAAAAAAAAATCTATTTGGTAAAAATTTGAAATTTCAATGCAGTGGTACTTAAATTTCAAGGAAAAAATAAGAAGTAGGTGTATGTCTGACCACCCTAACTACAATAAAATCATAATATTTTAGATTTAAGTAGAGGACTCATGCCCCATGTGATGCATATTTTTTTGTAATTTTTTTCCAAGTAAATAATTAATTATGAATTTTTATTACAACTTTAAAAAAATATAAAAACTCGTATGTCTCAATACCTTAACTTGGTCAAAACTTCATGAAATTCATTTTTTCTTTTTTAATCCTATAGTATGCAAAGCAAATGTAATGGCCGTGTTTTGGATTCAAAAAAAGTGATACCATTGAAAACTATAGATGTTTTTCAATCAACCTATCAATTAGGACTTTAGTCATAATTTGAATAGAAATGAATAATAATTAATTATTAAATTCAAAGTAAAGCATAATTTATATCATTGTAAAGCTGAGAATCTCCTTTAAAAACCCTTTTTGTTTCATCAATTTTAGGTAAAAAAAAGTCATCAGCCACATACCCATCATATTGCCACTTTTTGGCCCATCATGATCCTACACATACCCGTAATCAAAAGCATATTTTTAGAGAAAACAAAAAATAAAAGCGAAGGCATAAGTCAAAGGAGTAGGTTTGAAGCAAGTGCATAGGTTTACAGCAAGTGCAAGCTTACTAAACTAGAAAATGTGTTGAAAATGATGCAAAAGTGCATAAACTCCTAAAGCCTTGCTATTGACTTAGGAAACTTTATACACGAATTACTAGAACATGTGCAAATGAAAATGAGAAGCGAGAGGGTACATACTAGGCCACCGATGCCTGTGGGCCATCCAAACTCTCAAACTAGGTCCGAACGATGCAGGGCTCCCTGAATCATTAGTATTGCTCCCCAATAACTGACAAAATGGGAAATCCTAAGACAAGAATTCGCTATAGGGTCAAAGCACAAATAAGACAATTAGAACCCTAATTACATATATTAACCCTCAAAAACCCTATTTTTTACCTAGGAAACCCTAACTTTTACTTAGAGAACCTTCCTACATTCAAATTAGGATTTCTTAGGAACATCGAAATGAGCAACGAATGACCTATATACCTAATTTGAAGTCCTAAACACAACTAAATTGAAATAGAAAGGTCTCGTGAGCCTGACCTCAAAATTAAATTTTTTGGCCAACCTCTTGAGGGGGAAGCATAGAGTCCTACCATCATATTGTTGACCTTTGAGGCATAGTGGAGCATAATTTTTTTCAAAAAACTTGATCTTAACATCGAATCTTTGAAATAAAGCAACTAGTTCTTTGTATCAAAGAGGGGTAAAATATAGAGATGTAAAATTGAGCTAACACCTATCACACACTTTAAACAATATTTTCACATCTTTGACATCATTATCATAAAACATTACTGCACTTCATGTCATTTCACATAAAAACCCTGATTTCCTCTATTAATTGAATAATACAACATTATTTAATTAATTCACCTTTTTCATTATTTTTGACCAATTATATAAATCCCATTTATTTAATAAAGTCCTAAAAACCTATTTCTACTATTAATTGAATAAAATAATATTATTTAATTCAAATTTTTATTAATTTGGACCATTTAAATAAATTACATTTATTTAATAAAGTCCTAATCTAACTTTATTTCATCTTGATTAGTTAAATAATACCAATTATTTAACTATGTCACTAAATCACATTATTCCCCTAAGTTGATTGGATTATTAAATCATAATAATTTAATTAACTCACTTTCCCTCCAAATTTGAATAATTTAATTCAAACTATTCAAAAAATCATCAAAAATCAAATCAAACTAATGTAACTTTGTTTGCAAAAGTCTAACTTGATTTGCACATTCAACCTCAAAAATGAATTAATTAATTAAATCAATTAATCAATTATCCTCACCCACTTTCTAATTGAGTAAATTATGATTCCTATCTAAGCCATCTAATTTGCTAACTAAGCCATCTAATTTCTTAAATAATCCATCTAAATCTTGATTGATCAATCTAAATCCTAATTGATCAATCTAAATCATGAATAACCAATCTATTCCTCAATCAAAAAAATTGTGCAATATAATTTTACAATCTATTCATGTCTATATTCTCTCAACACCTTTTGACCGTCGATCTTGATGCAACATTGATTAATCATGATCGTCCATTTTGAATCACATTTTCTATATAACAAACCTCTTTCCTAACAAAAAATGGATCAAAGAGTCAACATCATTTGCACAATGAAGTACTGCCAACATTCACAACCACCATTGATAAAGCTTCAACACATTTCTTCCATCAACCAACACGCAACACATCATTCATCAAGCTTTTGCACACAAAATATGGAGGCTTCACAGTGATATGAGAAATTGCATCCTCACAAATAAACTCTAATGTGAGATGGGTAAGAGTTTCATTATTGAATTCGATTGTTTATGTATGTCATTTTCATGTTCTTGAATTCAATATTCTAAATTGTTCATTTCATAAGTGTAGGAATAGATCTTAAATTAGTGTTCTTGATCATAGATTAAATTAGATTTCATGTATGTTTTTCTCTTATTTATTTCTATTATTTTTCCCCACATGCATTCTAGAAAATACACTCTGATACGAGTTGGGTAGCAGATTCATTATTGAATTGGGTTCCTTATGTATGTCATTTTCATACATTCTTGAATTTAGTATTCTAATTTTTTCATTTCATAAGTGAAGGAATAGATCTTAGTTTAGTGTTCTTGATCATAGATTAGATTCTATTTCAAGTACTTTTTTCTCTTATTTATGTCTATGATTTCCCCCCTCACACATTTTGGCACATAATGTGTGATGGGGATAATCATAGACATAAATAAGACAAAAATGTACTTAAAATAGAATCTAATCTATGATCAAGAAAAATAATCTAATATCTATTCCTACACTTTTGAAATGAAAAATTTAGAATACTCAATTCAAGAACATGAAAATGACATACAT
>VDFB02381661.1:0-33603 GCA_007258455.2 Sequoia sempervirens | reverse complement strand
TTGTTAAGAAGCTACAGTTTCTAAAAGAACAATTAAAAATGTGGAATAGAGAATGTTTCAAAAATATTTTCTCTGAGAAGTTAAGACTGGAAGAGGAACTAAAGATTCTTCTTTCGAGAATTATTGAAAATGGGATGTTCAAAGAAGATTTTGAAATGGAAAAATCTTTAAACAAGTCTTATTCTAAGATCCTTGCCCGCGAAGAGGTTTTTTGGAAGCAGAAATCAAGGGAATGCTAGTTAAAAGTAGGTGACAGGAATACAAAGTTTTTTCACAATTCAGTAAAAGTGCGCAGAGCTAGCAATAAGGTTTTTGAAATCAAGAATGGTGAAGGAGTGCTACTGAAAGATGAAACTCTAGTAGCCAAAGAAGCAGTGAATTTCTTCTCAGGTTTATGCAAGGAAAACAATAATGGTGTAGATAATGCATGGAAGATCCTAGAGAACATTCCTAATCTGGTTTCAGATGCACAAAACATTATGTTGATGGAAAAAGTTTATTTAAAAGAAGTTAAAAAAGTTGTTTTTGGGCTGGGGGGAGACAAGGCTCCAAGACCGGATGGTTTCCCTGCCTTTTTCTTCTAGAAATTCTAGAAAATTCTGGCACATGATATATGGGAAGTGGTGGAAGAATCTAGGAGGAGTGGTTTTGTGTTGAAGGACCTGAATAATACCTTTATTGCGCTGGTCCCAAAAAGAAATGAGCTATTGACATTTGATGATTTCCGTCCAATTTCGCTTTGTAATACAATATACAAAATCATTTCAAAGGTGATAGCCAATAGGCTTAAAAAGGTTTTACCCTTGGTGATCTCAGTTGAACAGAGTGGTTTCTCTCCAAACAGGTCAATTTTTGAAGGCATGATTGTTGTTCATGAGGCTATTCATTCAGTAAGGATGGCAAAAGTGGAGAAGTTTATGGTGAAATTGGATATCAAATGGGCTTATGATGAAGTGAATAGGAGCTTTCTCCTAAAGGTCCTAGAGAAGTTTGGCTTTTGCAGTGAGTGGGTGCCCTGGATTCAGAGCTGTATCAACACTCCTCGTTTCTCTGTTTTGCTAAATGGGAGCCCCCAGGGTTTTTTTGAATCCAGTAAAGGTATCAGGAAAGGAGATCCTATCTCTCCTTTCCTTTTTATTATTTTAGCTGAATCTTTGGGGAGGTTGATAGTTAAGAAAAAAGGCTGTGGGCAGTGGAAAGGCATTGTTGTTGCAGAGGGAATTGATCCGATCTCGCATCTTCAATTTGCTGATGACACTTTTCTTATGGGGGATGCTTCCATTAGAGAAGCTCGGGTGATGAAAGCCTCTTTAGATGAGTATGGGGAGGCCTCTGGATAATGCATCAATTGGCGGAAATCTGAGGTCTTCTTTTTTCATGTCCCAATAGCAAAACAGGTTGAAATATGTAGGATTTTAGGTATGCGGGTAGGTTCACTACCTAGTAAATTTTTAGGTATTCCTCTGATTGGAGGATCTAATAAAGCTGGTATTTGGAAGGATTTGGTGGATGACTGTTTAAACAGAATGAGTGGGTGGAAAAGTAAATGGCTAACAGTTGTTGGGCATCTACTCTTGTTAAAAAGTGTGATCTCGGCCATTCCTGTATTTTCCATGATGTGTTTGAAAATTTCGAAGAAGGTGGTAAATTCAATTGGGCAGAGAATGCGGAAGTTTTTCTGGAATGGGGCAAATGAGCATGATAAAATACCCTTGTTAGCTTGGGAGAAAATTTGTAGATCAAAAGCAAAGGGTGGGGCTGGTCTTAGAGATTGGCACCTAATGAATGAAGCTTTAGGGGCGAAGTTGGTCTGGAGTATCTACACAAACCCTGATCTATTATGGGTTAAAATCTTAAAAGTGAAATATTTAGATTCGATGGAGGATAACCAGATTTTCACCATTAGAAATCCAGTAAAGGGTTCAGGAATTTGGAACTTTATTGTTTCTTGTAGGCTGGTGATTGTAAATCACATCACTTGGCAAATTGGGGATGGTTTAAATGCAAAGTTCTGGGATGACTCGTGGAATGGATACCCAATTCTTAAGGATGCTGAAGGGGCACAAGAGCTAAGACAGTTTTTTATCCAAAAATGGGGTGACAAAGTCTGCAACTATTTAGAACCTAAGCGGGGCCCATTGGGCCAGGAATGGGGTTGGAAAGATGTTAGTTGTGATGAGCTGTCTGGAGCCCAAATACAGAAAATGCAGGATCTTTTGAGGGGGCACCAAGTACTCCCAACAAACACTGTAGATAAAGTGGTTTGGTGTGGGTCTGTAAATGGGCAATACTCGGTTAAAGTAGGGTATCAGCTTTTGGACTTCGATGAGGAGGAAGTTTTTTGGGCAAAAAATTTATGCTGGAGTAAGGAATGTTTACCCAAAGCTGGTGCTTTTGCATGGCTGGCTGTGAAGGGAAGAATTCTCTCAGGGGAGAGGAGGAAACGTTTGGATCTAGCTGGACCTACTAAGTGTGTCCACTACGAAGATGCGGAGGAATCTACAGATCACTTACTTTTACATTGCAAAGTGGCAACCTCATGTTGGGATTCCCTTCGGTTAAAACTTGGTTGGCAAGGCCCCTAGCAAAATACATTAAAGGGTGTTTTTGAAGGGTGGCCACGTCCTTTTGACAAGTCACTCTTTTCAAGTTTATGGTTTGTAAGCTCGTCAATTGTGATTTGGGAACTTTGGAAGGAACGCAACAAAAGGATTTTTGAGGATAAAAAAGAAATAGTTACTAGAATCAAAAATAGAATTGATCTTGCAATAACGGAAGTGGTTAATGCGGTGGTATCACATTTTCAGTGCAAATTTTTTTCTTTTTCAGGGGAGGATAGCAGGTTTCAATGGTTGTGGCCAGGGCTAAAGGTAAATTTTGGGAATATGATGGCGGAGAAAGGTGAAGCTCAATTTTCGCAGAAAATAGTTGTCTGGGAAAAACTGAAGGATGGCTGGTACAAGGCAAATTTTGACGGAGCTGCAAAAGGAAACCCTGGTCCCTCAGGCACAGGGGCTATTATTCGAGATAGCTAAGGTAATTTGATTGGTTTTGGGGCCCGAAAGCTAGATGATGGGTCTAATAATGTTGTGGAAGCAAAGGCGTCCCTTTTGGCTATAGTTTTAGCAAAATCGATAGGAATTAAAAATTTACATTTAGAGGGTGACTCGCAGGTAATAATCCAAGCAATAATCAATGGTGGCGCTTTGGCTTGGCATTTGCAAGCTTGTGTGCAAGCCATCATAGGAGTATTAAATTCTTTTGAAAAGTTTGAAGTAAGTCACATACGGTGGATGGGTAATGGTGAAGTTGACTACCTATCCAAATGGGCGGCGTCATTTGATGTAATAGGGGAGACAAGGAAGGAGGACTTTCGTCAGGTGGATTTGTCGGCTTTCTAGCTCCATTTATATCCCTCCTCTATCTTTGGTAGCGGTCACCGCGAAAGTTGTCATCATGAGTTTTTATGTGCAGTGATGGAGGACGGTAGCTAGTGGCTTGCCTTAATGCGAAGTACTTGTGGAGGACAAACGGTAACGATGAAGTCAGTGGTTGGTGTTTTTGTTGCAGGTTGTTGGAATTCGAAAGAGACAACTTGGTTGCTCCGCGCCGGCATTTGGGATGGCTGGTTGTGACACTTTGCAAGGACAGGCTAGGATGTAGTATTTTTAAATGGCAACCAGGATGGTATATCTGGTGATGACATCACAGGATTTTAAAGCTTGACAGGGGTCGGACGGATTGAAATGATAGCTTTTGTTTCGAGGTGAAAGTTCTTTATTTCAAACAAATGCTGCATTTAGTTTGCACTTCAAATCTATTTTTTGGTGAAGTTTAGTGCGTAGTGAAGGAAAGTGTGGGGGGCTGGTATTTTTTAAAGCTGTGATAATGGAAGCAATGTATGGTTTTTCAACAAAGCTCCAGCAGCAAGGTTTCTTTGGCCCTATATCGAAATTCAGATTGAAATACCTGTTGAAAAATCTGAAAGATGAGGTGATAGAAGCAGTGTTGGAGACGCTGGGACCATATTTCATGGAGGCCACCCATCGAGGACGGTTGAACACCGATATAGCTTCGATGTTGTTTGCGTGGGGTATGGAATTGGGTGAGGAAAGCAAAATAGTAAAGTGGGTAATGAAATCTTTGTTTGAGGAGGAGCTGCTAGGGAAAATGGAGTCACTGGTAGAATGGGCAATCTCGGGGAGAGGGTATGATGTCTCGGAAGGCATTGAGGATATGGATGAAGCCATAGAGGAGGGTTTGATCCTGTTTGTGAGGTGGCAGAGGGGAGTAGATAGGGATGAGTATAAATTGGAAATCCTCACGGTGTGGGAGAATCTAAAATTGTTGCTGCGACAGCTAGAAGAGGAAGAGAAGCGGGAGGGAGGTGTCCTGTCGAATAGACTTCCAAGGCGAAGTCAGTTTGGGAGCAGGGGAAGAGTAAGGGGAGGGAGAGTTGCTCGACAGGGAACTTAGTATGTTTGAATTCAGCTACGAAAGATGGGGTAGAGACTTTTTGGGAGTTGATGTGCAGCGAGAAGGATATGGAGGCTTGAAGCGAAGAAGTCAAAGAACTGGACAGGCACAAAGGGAGCTGGAAGGCGAACGGCGTTGGTGGTGGCGGTCTTTTTGTTGTGCTGATGGCGGAACACTCAAAAGAAAGTTGATTTATCCTCAACACTTTGTTATTAGCTATTTTTTGAAATGTATTTACAGCTAACTCTAAAATTCTATATGAATTTTGGGTAAACTGGGGTTTTTTTGGGTTGTCTGGGTTGCGCTCTCCGTTTCAATGGATTAAGCTTTTGGTATTAGGCAGAATGGCCTATTTTTGGCACTGTATATGTAATTGCTCCTTTTTTAGTATTTTTAATATAATAATAAAGTTTACCGACCAAAAAAAATATATATTTTTCATTTATATTATTAAAATTTTGTAAAACCAAATAATTTAAATCAGCTTGCTAATAAAAGAAACTACCAATAAATAGATAGTAAGTAGTCATTTAAATTTAAGTTCAAATATTAGATTATACCTAGATTATATCTATCATTGCATTGCTTGCTTGATCATCTACATTTTTTATACTACTACTCATAAGGGGTTTGATTGGTAGTGAGAAAGTATAACGCCTTTCATCTATCCTAGAATAGACCAAACAACTCTTTATTATAGGAACCAATTATTGGCAAAAGGAATGAACACATCCTTTCTCAAATTTATCAAACTTGCTTTTCTAGTACGATTGTAACTATTTATATTACTTCATCTTTTAATTAAAGTATTGTATAAGAAACAAAAAATGAATTATTTTTATGCACATTAAATTCAACCCTCAATCTATTTCAATAGAACTAAATCTTATAATACGTATTAAATTTGTTAGAACCATCTCCACTAAATAAATAATAATCCATAGTAATGCTTTTCTCATTAATAAATACAAATATAACATTAAATACAAATACCTCATATTATCATATCCTTCAATTTTAAATAAAAAGTAATAAAACATTTATACATTCTAGTTACAATTAATTATAATAAAGACAATCTACATTGGACTATCGAAGAGCATTCAATGATCAACACAAACAAAAAGAATGAAGTTTTCTCTATATAGTGTTTATATAAGTTTGAAATACATACATAAGATGAGGATATATTTCGTTGAACAATTGAAAAAGTAGTGGACAAGTCAAAATTGAAAGATATAGCCACAAAATAATCATATTTATATAAAATTGTATTAAAATATACAATACAAAGTAAACAAATACAATACAAAACAATGCATCAAAATGTATATGTTTATAATTCAAATGTAGGAAAAATAAAGAAAAGCATAATACATCACAATTTACACACTTTCAGATAGATATGCAAAATTTTGCAATATGAAAATTCCTAGAGAAATGTGCTAATATTAAACCAACAATCAAAAAGGTTAAATATTAAAATTCAAATTGTAAATAAATTATTACAGTTTTTCCCACTTTATATTAAAAACATACTTGATAAAAAATTTAATTTTAATAATACAAAATTAATGATCAAATAAGAAACAAACTAGCAAAATAAACTCTTAAGAACTTATAATTTATAAATAAATCAACAAAATAAATTTAAGAAATTAATAGATTTCAAAAAATTTGTATCCTTAAATTCAATGGTGAATAATTAATTAATTGGAAATGGATATTACAAAGAAAAACAATTTTGGATTATAAATCTTTGAATTCAATGGATTTCACCCTATTTATGAAATCTAAGAACAAAAACCAAATGTAACATGTGATAAATTTAACATGAACCTTTTAGCTATTGGTGCTCTAGTAATATGTGTAAGAAGACAATCAAACAATTGAGCCATTTAAAATGGCAGCCTCTAATGCTGAGGTACTTTTTGTTCCTACACTCGCACATTTGATATAATCGTGTTTTTCCTCTTTTGACAAATGTCAATTGTGATCAAAATAAACAGTTGGGTTCTATTCTTTCTACTCATATTTAATCTAATTCTCAGTTTTGAAAAATTCAAAATGTTTTTAGCTACCACTCTTTGGCCTATCGTTCACTAAAGTATTCACTAAAATATGCAAAATATATACAATCTTGTTTGCAAAATATGCAAAATATTTTAATACATATTTGGAGATTTAAAATTGAGTGACCTTTTAGTCTACAAATGCTTATTATAATATTAGATAAACCAAAGAAATTATACATGTTGAAAGAATGTAAGATTTACATAAACATGAAATAAATAAATAATATGAACACATTTAATAATGTATGATTGTAGTTTAAATTTAGCATTGAAAAAGTATATGCTTCCTACATTAAAGATCTAATAAATATCGCTTATTCTTAATTCATGAAAATAGATTCATTAATGATGAATTCATTACAAAGTTTTGTTGGTATAGACTCAAAATGTAAAAATAACTTTTTCATCAAAACACACCAACCAAAATGATGAGACAAGAAGTCAAATATGGAAAAGTTCAAATGTCAAAGAGATGGAAATCAAGAGCCATTATTTATGATGATGAGATAAAAATGTGTTTTAAGCAAATGTTGATTAAGGGTAGATGTGAGTCATAGACTAACACAGACTAACATAGAGAGAAATACATGGAAATGGGATAACATCAACAAGTTAATGTTGATATACCTAAGTAGGTTATTGTGGTACATATGCCAATTTTAAGGAATTGTCATTTTAAAGTTTTTTATTGCATTTGTTGAAGAGATGACAAAAATAATAATCTAGGTGCTAAGTAAGACATGAATATGAATGAAGGCTTCAATGAAGATGAACTTAGTCAAGAAGCATTCCTTTCTAAACTACAACAAAATTAATTTCTTTTGTTACAAGAGTTTTTATAATCGTACATTTATATTTTGACCAATACTTACAAAATAATTATTAGAGTGTAGAATACTTTTCAAATTGCTTAATTCAAAGAAATAATTATCTTGTGAAAACTTCTCAATACCATTTTATACTTCATAAAATGATTGCGCTGAAAGAACATGTATCAAATCCTTCAATTCTTTTCGTACAAAATAAATATGAACTTGAAATTTCAAATTAACCATTTAAAAAACACACAAAAAGAAACATATATTGTCATAAAAGGAGTTGAAATAATAAACCCACTTCAAAATTATAATCCCTTTAGACATCGCAACTCTTATGCTTATTCCATTAGTTGATCTAATTCAACATATCCACTACTACAATTTAATTTTTCTCTTTTCCAAAAATAATTAAGATAAATTAGGTGTTCTAATTTTCTTTCTCTCTGAATTATTAACAACCATCATTTAAATTTTAAATAGCATAATATGTTGAAACAATAATTCCCAAGTTTTGTGTCTCTAGGTATAAAAGGGAAGAAAAGAAAATATATTAACATAATACCAATTTTAGATTTTCTTGTGCAAATGTTTTTCGCTTCACTATCGCTGAAAATGAGTGGTATCAAAAAAATTTGTCCATGACAAAATGGGCCAAACAAAGTAGATATATTAGTGTTTTTAATTTCAAAGAAATTTTATTGAGAAAAAGTAGAAAAGGCAAGGAAAATGAGGAAAAAGAAATGTTGTAGTCTATTATTTGCTGACAAAGGTGGCTAATTTAATAATAAATAACTATCTAGTCAAGAAACCGTCCTTATTTGTTGGGATATTCTTATTCCACAGGTACCCACAAGGAGAAGACACGTTTTAGGTCCATGAATCCCACGTTATGTTGAGCAGCATGTTCCACGTATTTTGTGTAGATGCCTACAAAAATATTGTAGTTTTGTTGTGTTCATTATGAATAGAGTGAAGAAGCAGCTACAGGCAGATTGGTGTGGAAACTCAATGAGAAAAAGCCTAGAGAAAGGCTGAAGAGAGAAGACAGGCTAGGTTAGAGAAAGGCCAAACTAGCTGCGCTACAAAAGATTTCGCCTGAAGTTCTGCAGGCTATTCAGAAGGCTTGACTTGAGCAGAAAATGAGCCAAGTTGAATTGGTGAAGCGTATGAGGCATTCTGGCACATGTAGGAGGGATACTAGCGAAGGTTGTGGAATTTGGCTTTACACATGCCAATTGCATTTGCTTGTTAGTTTGTACAGCCTTTTCAACAAATCCAATTTGTACATATACCGCAATCGTTGCAGTCCATGTGATGATATTTTGTTTAGGCATTCTTTCAAACAATTCACTTCCCTAAATGATTTAAGATGTTCTGTGCATGGCTGTAAAATTTAGGATTAGTATTTTAAATAACTAATCAGCTTATAATCAGGAAGCTGAATTTATTCTTGTCATGGGAGCAAAGCATGCTGTAAAAAGAGGTTGACAATTTACATATAAATAGACACATGTTTATTGAAGAGCAGAAGAACGAATGGAATCAAGAGATAGAGAGCAGAAGATTTGATGGAATTAAGTGAAAGTACCGTGAACTATGTGGAAGCCTTTTCTTGGTGGCCGCTGCGTAGTCTTTCGAGGTTTGTTTGAGTAAATTGACTGCTTCTAGTGGTAGTCTCTATAGAAGCTTGTTTCCAGCAAATTATGCTTCCAGTGGTAGTCTATGTAGAAGTGGTAGTCTATGTACAAATTATGCTTCAATTTATAGCAAAAATCAGAGGTGGATGGCAATTAAGATATTTACCAGGAGTAAATGCTTACCAGATATTGAACAACTCAGCCAGATATTTACCAACTGAGTAAATGCAGAAGAAGGGAAGCGACTAGAAGGTGTGACTTCATCACCGTCAAATCTAGAAGGTGCATTTCCATGGCTGGCTTGAAAACATTCCGACAGCACACTTGAAGAAAAAAAAGGACGGCCGCTCACCAAACTCGTCCATGCATTAATTATCTGAAACCATTTGGCAAGTGGGTTCACCAATAAACAGGAAACCATGAAAACTTGATGGAAAACCATGCTGAGACTTGTTTCAGGCCAAACATCATGCTATATATAGCCTATCAGCTAAAAATGACATTCAAAAATAATTTTTTGGATTTGATTGTGTGAGAATTTTTTGCATCAACGTTTAGGATCACACTCTGTGATCCATCATGAAGATGAAAGCTCAAATGTTGATGAAAAAATTCTCACACAATCAAATCTAAAAAACTTTTTTTTGAACATTATAAATTATGAAAACTTAATATCAATAATAAAATGACATTTTTATTTGTAAGAAACAGACAAATCCTAATATCTCCATCATACATACCTGCAGATGCAAATGGACTTCATCCGGTCGTCATAAAAATGGAAAATCGTCGCCACTCTTAAAAAATGCCCTCCTTACCTCTTCCATCTGCCATCTCCATGCTCCCTGTGTGAAGCGGTCAAATAATTTCTTCGAATTTGTAGTGCCATGCTCGATAATAATACTGGAAAAGGAAGAAAGTTTATCCTTTACCCAATTCATCGACATCTCAGAAGACTCCTCAACCTTCTACGCCTTCTCTTGCAATATCTCTACGTCTAATGAAATTCTTACATCATTAAGCTCTGAATGATGTTCCTAGACTGTTCTAAAGCTCCATTTGGGCGGTAGGTAGGGAGGATCCCAACAAGGTTGGCAGAATCTGGCTTTTCCACCTGCCCATGGCGTTTGCCTAAAAGTTTCTACAGCCTTTTCAATGATCCTCTTCCATGAGTATCTGGCGAACCTTGCATCCTAGGAGACCGCGTTTCTTTGAAGTATTTCGTTCTCCTTTGGGCTCTCACTCACCCTCTCCCTACGATCCTCTGTCTAGAGGATTTCTTCAAACCTGATGGGCGTCTATATTCAACGTGAGCTCTCTTTTTCTCTCCGTATTTTTTTCCTTCTTCCTGCCCATGTTCCCTCCTCCTAGGTTTCATGGGTTTTCTCTACGTCCCTCCTGCATGTTCCCTATCGGCCCACATCCTCTCCCGAAAATCCTTTATTATTCTTCCATATTTTTAAGCTTGATATCCATTGCCCATTCACGAGCTCCCCTTATGGTGCAGACAAGGACGCAGACAAGGTTCTAGAGTTTGTGGCATTTACACGTACCAACTCCATTTTATTTAATTTTTTCCCTGTGCGACCTGCTATTTCTTCCATGGCAAGAAAAGGGTCGCCATGCTTATTTAATGAGACAAACACCCCTTCCATTTCATCTGCACCATGCTTCTTAATGGCACGAACACCCCTCTTTCGACCCACGCCCCCTTCCTGCATACTACGCCATTTCTTCTTTAGTTGTGTTTGTCTCCTGCATTTAATCTATTTTCGTTTCCTCCTCTAATTAGGGGAGAGGACCCAGTACCTGAGCATGTTTCAATAGTTATAATAGTAGTTGTTTATATAATGTCCAATATTTTTATTAATATTGGACCAATAGTTGTGACTTTAAAGTTGTTAGTGTTGGTGATGACTACCCATAATTAAACAAAATGTGTTCTTTTGATCTAAAATCCAACCAATCATGTGATTCCACATCAGCGCTCAATAAAACATGCTGTGAATTTACAAGTATTGGTCTCACTTTTTTTTTGGACCTTTTTGGACACCTTGACAAAAAGCATGTTGATGTGGCATCATATTTGATGATGTGGCCCTGAAAGCTTAGTTATAAGTAGGGGACTTGCCAAATAAACTGCTATAAAAAATTGAGAGTGATTTGAAATTTCCACATAGGATAATTAGAAGCTCGAAGTTAGGGTGCCCAACTCCCGAGTCCTTTCCCCTACTACCCTTGATTTGATTCTCCCCCATGTTGCATTAAATTGAAATGTCTTCTCCATTTATTTACCTCTTTGAACACACGATGTCTGATGTCAAGGGGTCTTTTTACGGGGATGTGACAGATTTGCCTTGTATAAATTGATATATGTCAGCTTTTACTTTTTAGCTGCAACTGTCTCTGCGCTATGTAGTGCAATGTAGTATCTACATGGTTAATAGAGTCAAAGGATGAATAAACGTATGCTCCTAGCTAGCTTACATAACGCGCATTAAATATAGAATGTATTTTCACTTTCTGCTATTTTTAGAAAGTGTGAATAGATGTGACCGTCTGCATTACTTATTTATTAACTTCTGGAGAGCTTATTTGTCTAGAAAAGTATTGGAACTTGCCTTTCCTCAGAAATGATAGCAACGACCATTGCAAGGCATCTGTACACAATGTGTTTAGAACACTTAGACTGCAGCTTACCTGTCGATCCTTTCAGGACTACCATATCTAAACATCCCTTCATATATACATGGATGCACATTTTCTTCTATATGGATGATGACAATGATAACGATCACACTAGGTCTTTAACTTTTAAAGCAATTGGAATACTGATAACAGTTGCAGGCATGCACATGACTGCGTTCAATGGATGCCACATATAAACCCTTGCTAGAAATGGGGAAGTTGCTGAGTTATAGTGAGGAGGATGTTTCCTGTTCTGATTTAAACTTGATCACTAGTGTCTAGCAGATTATTTGCGCACTTGTAGCGAGGAGGATGTATATACTTCTGATCATAAAGGGGTTTTTTTTTTCGAGAATCAAAATATAGATTACTCTGCTTCCTTTGAGCACATCTGAAGTACGTTAAAAAGTTTATGTTATTTTTTATTGTTTAAAATACTATAGCTGATAGTGGACCTTCTGTGCAGCTAGCACTCAACATAATCAGGGTATGGGCGGGCACAGTTCTGGAAAATGTGTATTCTTTGGTGGGTAAATCAGCTTCACCTGCTTATTTGCAGAAATTGACATATCTCTGTTGTAACCATCACAAAGTCATACGGCATATTGATACAGTGAGAGCTTACACAGGTGGTCCCCATTACTTTGTTGAAGTTGACATTGTGCTACCCAGTGATATGCCCTTGCAACAGGCTCGTGATATTGGAGAAACGCTTCAAGAAAAATTGGAATCTCTTCCTGACATACAACGGGCTTTTGTGCATTTAGACTATGAATATACTCACAGGCCTAGTGAACATGGGAACGGACATTTCTAGTTGTTTACGATGGGTTGTATGCTTAGTTTAACAAACATTCCTAGTGTTTTCTATCTTTCATGTAAACCTACTATTGCCAGCCGATATCCCTCTTCCAACGTGATATGTAGCCACTATCAATGCTTTCTAATTAGTAGCTCCCCCGTATAGATTTAGTGGCGCAGTTTCAAAGTATTTGCACAGTTGACAAAAAAATCTTTGAAGAACTTGTGCCATATTTTCTTAGCAACTTCTTCTATGTAAACTCGGTTAAGACATGAACTCCAAATTATGTCCTTGGCTGGAAATCTTGAATGCTGATTTTCTCAAATACATGTTCTCCTAGCTATGTGATGCTTTTGTGTAGTAAATCTTTAATTGATTCTTTTATCGCTTACAATGCCGATGTTTGAATGTCCAGTACTACAGTTATAAATTCTAATGTCTTCTTTGTTTTTAAGAAATCCATGGTGACATATACAAGGGAAAACTCCTGTATATGTTGCTTATATTGTTTTGCTCCTCATGGATCACCATAGAAGAAAATGCAATGATCTATGGTATCTGCATCTTTAAAAGCAAATATTTAGCATCTATTAAATGCAGTAGGCCTACCCGTCGGAAGGGAGGAGGCAGTTCATTATGACTGGCAAATATGTGAAGTACACATTGTGGAGAGATAGTCTCACAGTTTCAAATTTTTTTTCTTTTAAAGATAAATTTATATTAATTATTAAAGCTGAAAGAGTTACTTAAAGATTTCCGCACAGCATTAGCTGTCAATAAAGTCAACTTAAAAGTTTGCTACAAATCAACTCCACCAAAGTCTTATAAGACAACAGTAAAATGAAATTAAGACAACTGAAACACAAAAGAAGACTATCAACCCAAGTTATGATGAAAAAAAGTTGGGAAGAATGGGTTGAGGAAAGAGATCCCCAATCCATGACATTTCTAACTACAATCAACATCACAAGTCCTTTTAGCTAAATAGTCAGCAACAACATTCCACTCTTGAAGAACATGAATAAAAGAGATAGAATCAAAAATATTTGATAGACGAAAAATTTGTTTCACATGCTATGCCAACCTTCAAAAAGATCGAAAAAATTTCTCATTATTCAAAAGGGAAGCCAAAAACCATTGAATCCATTTCACAGATAACATTTTTCCAGCCCAGCTCACAAGCTTTCTCCAAATCTACTAATACAGCTTGAGCCTCCATATAATTATTTGTAGCAATCTCCATAATTGAAGAGAAAAAAAAAAACTAATCCAATACTATCCCCTTCCAATTCCACCAATCTCTATAACACCTGAATTACCCTAACTACTGTTGGCTTCAGCGCTCAAACCGACCAAATGTCATGCCAAAATTTGTAATCTTATAGTCTGCTAGAGTATTTCACTCGGATTTGAAATGGTTTTGTTAAGTTACAGAAGTCGGTTAACTTAGTCACTAAAGAATCTAACTTTGTTGTAGATGCTCTCCGTGACTATTTTAGCAAGAAAAACATATTAACAGGTGTGTTGAAGATCAAATTCTCAGCCCAGAACAAAGACAATGGTGTTCTGCGTAATCCGAACACTAGGGATGTTTCATGATGAAAGTAGTCACTAGTGATGGGTTTGACCCCAGTTGATGTATTCGACCCCAGTTAATGTATTCGACCCAAATTAATGTCAGACAATTTTGGCCAGTGTCAAATGCATCACTGAAGAATCTAAAAGAAAGCCAAATTCCTGCACCAGCGGGTTAGAAAGGTTAGAAAGATAACAGCAGAAAGAAAAATATGACAACAGAGATAAAACAATTATCTCAGGAAACAGGCCACACACAATTCTGTAGGTGCAGGCTGAAAAAACTATTCCTTATTCATGCTTATATAAAAAAGAACTCCACTAATACATAATTCGCTTCAACTGAAAATAGACTAAACATCTAAAAACTAAGCATGCATTTTACATGCATTATTCCCTGCGCTGGCAGCAAGGCGGTGAAAGTTAAGTTTATCAATTAAAATTTAAAAAGTAAAATAAGATTAAATCTAATTGTCTAAACATTTAAATCTGTGCATGATAATGAAATCTAATAGTATGGTGCAGCACATGAATAGTTGCAGTGAGCTGCATGTAGAAAGATTCAAGCATCAATTGTCAACATACTCCCTTTCAGTGATCTGATTTCTAAGTGTCATAAACTGGTCCTTAGCAACTGGCTTAGTGAATATATATGCTAACTGCTCTTCAGTGTTGATGTATTTCAATTGTATTGTCTTCTTCTGCATCAAATCTCGAATAACATGATGCTTTACATCAAAATGTTTTGTCCTATTATGATGGACTAGATTCTTGGCCAATTTGATGCCACTAGTTAATGCTATCACAAAAAAATCACTGTGGGCTGAATTTGTATCTCTCCAATTTCTTTAAGAAGTTTTCTAAGTCATTCATTCATCTTAGCAACTTTGAATTCATCCTTCATCTTAGAATTGCTACCCATATACAACAAATCATCAACATACAAACTTACAATAAAAATATCACTACTTTCTTGTTTGTAGTAAAGGGTAGGTTCACTCTTACTTCTTTGAACTTGTCATTCTTCTAAAAATATCTAGCAATCCTAGCATACCATGGTCGTAGTGCTTCTTTGAGGCCATGAAAACCTTCTCCAACATGTAGACTTGATGTTCTTTTCCTTGCACTTCAAAAACTTGTGGCTATTCCACATACACTTCCTCTTCTAAGTACCCATTCAAGAAGGAAATTTTCACATCCATGTGACGAATGCTTCATTTCTTTTGAGCTTCTAGTGAAATCATCATTTTGATAGTCTCTTGTCTTTTCATAATCAATCCCATAACTCTGTGTGAAGCCTTTGGCAACCAATCTTGCCCTGTGTTTTTCAACACTCCCAACACTATTGTGCTTAGTCTTGTAGACCCATTTAGCACCAATATTTTTCTTGTCATGTTGTAAGCTCTCAAGTATCATTCCTATGAATGGAATCTCTCTTCTTGCATTGCTTGCACTTAAACCTCATTAATACTTGCATCTTCAAAACATGATGGTTCAAAATCAGCCTTGGAAAGTAAAGAAATTTTGTTGTCTCACCTCTTGAATTTTCTTCATGTGCTTCATTTGTAATCCTTTGATAAATGTCACTTAAGCTTCTTACCTTCTTTGTAGAACTTGGACTTGAAGCTAGACTTGCACTTGGAATTGATGAGGGGCTAATTGGTGGACTTGTAGCTCTTGGAACTAAAATGTTAGTGGGCTTCTCATGATCAATATCATTAATAATACCATCATTCAAAACATATTTTGACATCTTAACATGGCCTTTTTGATGACCATAAACTCCCCCTTCATCACAAATCAGATCTATAAAGATAACAATGCTATGGGAGAGAGGATTATACAGCGTATAAGCCTTACTTTGCTCACTATATCCAACAAAAATACATGATTCACTTTTTGGATCTAACTTTTGCCTCTTTTGTTCAACTACATGAGCATACACTAAACACCCAAAAACTTTGAAATGCTTGACATTAGACTTGCTCTCATACCAAGCTTCATACGGAGTCATCATATTGAGTGCACTTGTGGGACTTCAATTGAGAATGTATATTGTTGTAGCAACTGCATCACCCCGAAAAGAATTGCATAGTCCATTGGTATGTAGCATACTTGCCATTTCTACCACTGTATAGTTTTTCCTTTCAACTACTCCATTTTGTTGAGGTGTGTAAGAAATGGTGAGCTATCTTTTGATGCCATACATATCACAATAATTCTAGAAATATTTTGAACAAAAAAATTATCCTCCATAATCAATCCTTAAGCATTTGATACTACACCCTTTTTCATTTTCTATAAGGGCTTTAAACCTCTTGAATGTCTCAAGGGCTTCGTCTTTGGTCTTCATAAAATAAGCCCAACACTTCCGTGAGTAATCATCAATAAAAGTAATGAAATATGATGACTTACACAAGCTCTTTGTTTGCATAGGACCACAAATGTCTAAATGAACTAATTGGCGTGGATAATGGTTTCTCTCATACCAAGCTTCATATGGAGTCATCATATCGAGTGCATTGGTGGGACTTCGATTGAGAATGTATATTGTTGTAGCAACTGCATCACCCCAAAAAGAATTGCTTAGTCCCTTGGTATGTAGCATACTTGTCATTTCTACCACTATACGGTTTTTCCTTTCAGCTACTCCATTTTGTTGAGGTGTGTAAGTAGTGGTGAGCTATCTTTTGATGCCATACATATCACAATAATTCTGGAAATATTTTGAACAAAATTATCCTCCATGATCAATCCTTAAGCATTTGATACTATACCCTTTTTCATTTTCCACAAGGGCTTTAAACCTCTTGAATGTCTCAAGGGCTTCATCTTTGGTCTTAAAAAAATAAACCCAACACTTTCATGAGTAATCATCAATAAAAGTAATGAAATATGATGACTTACACAAGCTCTTTGACTGCATAGGACCACAAATGTCTAAATGAACTAATTGAAGTGGATAATGGGCCCTCTGCATTGGCTTTTATAAATTTCTCTCTTGCAAGTTTTCCTTTAGCACATCCTTCACAAACTTTTTTATGTACTTCAACCTTAGGCAAACCAGAAACTAATGCTTTTGATGTTAGAATCTTCAAGCTATGGAAATTAAATGACCATGCTTGAGATGCCACAACCAACTGTTATCCTCATATGCCATATTAGCAAGATTGTTGCTATGTTCTCCAAAATTCAATGGGAACATCCTATTCTTTGAAAAAGGCACACATGTAACCACCCTATTGCCTTGATTCTTATCATAAATTATGCATTGCTAATTTTCAAATACCACCTTATGATTTGTCTCACACAATTGCCCAACACTCAATAGATTGTGCTTTAATATGGAGTGTAATAAATGTCCTTAACATTTTTCATACCTTTTTTAGTATGGACTTCCATAGCTCCATTTGCAGCAACTGAACCAGTGTTTTGTCATTGCCAAGCTTGATCTTGGATTTGAAACTTTCATCCATTAGAGAAAAAAACTTCTCATTCCCTGACATGTGGTTAGAACATCCCGAATCTAAATACCAAACATTTTTAGTAACATTTTCACCTTTTTCATAGGATAAAAATAAATTATTTGGAGCCTCATCACCCTCTTGAGCATAATGAACACTTCTTATCATTATTACCTTCTTTTAATCTGCACTCTCTTTCAAAGTGGACATACCTGTTACAATGGTAACACTAGATATTTCTCTTATCAAATCCGCCTCTTCCTCTTGAACCACCTCTTCCTCTATTTCCTCTTGAAGAATTTTGATTTTGACCTCTTCCTTAGCCTTGGTTGCTTGTGGAGGAAAAAAATTTCTCATCACTTTGTCCAAATGAATCTCTCATTTTTTCTTCATGAGACATTAGAGATCCAACTAGTTGATCAAACTAAAGGGTAGACAAATCCTTGCTTTCTTCAATGATTATAGCAACATGATTCCATCTTGATATTAGAGACCTCAAAACCTTTTTGATTACAGCCTCATTGCTTATTGTTTCTCCTAGAGAGTGGTCATTTTATTAACCACTCATTGACTCTTACGCACAATTATTTTTGACAAAAAACCTCCATTTGATCAAAAATAATTTTGGGCAAAAATATAGACTTTATTATGATTTTTTTTTTTTAAAGAAGAGTGACTAAAATATATAATTTTTACCTGACTTGATTTTATTCTAACAAAAATAGTATGATGAGATCATTCATGGAGGTCCCTTAAATCAATGCCCTATATTGATATATCTCTAATTCAAAGATGTTGGATGTTCATGATCACTTAAGCCTTTTTTTGGTCCCCCATTGCTTTACACACACTTAAAAATTGAATAAAAAATATCAAAATTTAAACAAAGATGAGAACAAAAATTGCTACACCAAAAAAATGACCCAAATACCTTGCTTCAAGGTCAAACAAGTTCACTCATCATACAAATTAAAGCACAATAATGTCATTTCCATGCACTATGAATCATGTTGATTCATGTTAGGTTTTTAAAATTTAATTAGAAATGTAAAACTCAATGCTCTTTTAGATATAATTGGAAGGGTAAAATCAGTATTCCATGAGATGTATCCAAGTGTCTGGGTGACATCCCATATGTCTTAGGAACTTGGAGGGGACATCCCCTTTTTTAGGATAATATGTTCCATTTGGAGTGTAAAAACAAAGTAACTTTTGAACAAAAATGATGCTAAAATTTCCAATAAAGCTAAAAGGGAGAGAAATGTCATTGCAAATCCAACACATTACATTTATTTTATAAAATTTCATCTATTTTTTGTTTAGTATAAGTAGTGTTCTTGTAGTGTGTCAAAGTATGCAATGATTTATTAAGATTCACTAGTGATGTTAGTGACCACGAATGGTCCGCTTAGCACTTATTTCATCTAGGTGATGCTCATAGTTGTTAAACATTGAAACTTTAGATGAGGTAACCCATCCTACAACTACTCTAGCTCAAGTATACTTAATCATGGATTTTCCCTCGCAATCGAACCCACTTAACTTGCTACCTCATTTACAAAACTTTCAACAAATAGTGTGCCTTATGAATCATTAATTATAAAGCTCTCTAACACATTCACTTGAATATAAGTTATGCTTTTAGAGTATATTAAATTATATGATGATTTATGAGGGTTCAAACTCCATAGTTTTGAATCAATCTTCATCAACTAATATTTCATAAGTAGTAGCAATTTACAAGAATCAATCTTTGATGACTATGAATGATTCACTTAATGCACATTACATCTAGGTGATACAAATAAACCAAAACTTTTGATTTATTTAAGTTCTTTTATTAGTCATCCCTTCATATCATTCCTCAAATCATGTCCTCACATCCTCTACCCCTCAAATCTCTAAAAATATATTAAAAAAATCATATTAAAATTTACATGAAACACCTTGAAAGGATTAAATGACCACTATAATTTAAAATAGCATTGCAATGGTTAACCTCAATATAATTAATACTTAAATAACCATAAATTCAATTCAAAACAATACTACATCTAACATATTGAATACACAAATTTTAGAATAATAATTAATTAAAATAAATCTAAACCTTCTGAATTTTCATTAATTGTTATTTTAGTAAAAGTGCTTTCAGTATGCTGGATGGATAATGACTTATTTCCATGTCTTCTTATGTACAGACATAAATAATTGACTCTTGACTGAATGATTGAGCTGAGGCCCAAAGTTTTTGTATTCTTCTACTGATTTCCAAATTGACTACTTTCTGCCATCCCTCGGATGGATATCCAGCCGTTTATTTCCACGCAAGCTGCACGTTGCTTAATCCCATACACGCTATCAAGAACTCGCACAGAAACAAACTCTCAGAGAATTCCACGTTACTAAACAGAAACCTTCAACTTCTGTTAAAATTTCCACCGAGAACATGTCATTCAGGACTAGATTGAACGTTTTTTTGGCGATCTGCCAGTTGATGCTGATTTATCTTATGCTGATTCCGTCCCCGTCTGCAGCTCAGTATGATTCAGGTGGGTTTTGAAACTTTTTTCCCGTCTATTGAAACAAAATCCCTCACCTTCGATCGAATTCAAATAAATATATAATTTAGTAGTGAAATCAAGAAGATTACTTTGTCTGTTCTGGGTGGATTCAATTTGGTGGAAAAAGATTTGTTTGTGTTTTGAAATATATGTTATCAGTTCAAATTTTTTTTTAAATGATTGAATGTTTCTGAATTATATTATGCAAGTATTTTCATCATTATTTTAAATCAGATTTTTGGATCTATTATGAGAATGAGCAAGCAAGGGAACAATGAATCATGAAATATGATCAGAAATATATTAAAAAAAAATCACAATCGGAAACAATGAATCATGAAATATGATCAGAAATATATTAAAAAAAAATCACAATCGGAAATATTGAAGTGAAAATTTATATGATCTTTTAATTGTTATAATGAATCATTTTGCTTCTTTTAGATTTATTTTGGGTTATTCTCTGTTTCTCTAAATTTGATTGAAGATAGAAAATTTGGGACACTAATTTCTGCTTGAATGTTGAATTCACCCCTCTTTGAATAAGATGACAGATAAGTTTGGACCTTTGTTTTGGGATGTCTTAATAATATTACATTTATTTTGGGTGTTTTTTATTTAATAAGATATTGTTAAAATAATATGTGTTGCATGTTTTTAGGTAATTAATAATATTTCACTTAGATTTTTTTTGTTTTTTATGTGTAATTTTTTTTTTTCGAGAGGTAAGTACTTTTGATTCGAATTTGTGAAGTTACAAATGGGGGATGTCATCGTCAATTTAAACATTCAACAATAACACTTCAGTGGGGTTTGAACCTTGTTGGCGAGATCAACACCACAACTTACCCATCACACCATGTCACTATTGCCAAAAGAAATCATTTAAATGTTTTAAGTTTAATTTTTAGTTAATTATATTTTTAGTAAGGATTTATTTTTTTTATTTTTTTTAATGTATAGACTTTGTGTATTATTATATATTAATTTGAATATAATATATTTGTGATGGTGAAATTTGAATATATAATTAAGGTATTTCTATCATTTTATTTCGTTTCTACCTTATTCTTATATGCACATACACCCATGCATATATCCAAGTGTTATATTTATCTATTCACCTATTCTAATATAGTAGTTATTCACTTAGATCCTAGTGTTTGCCCACTCTAGACCATTTTTGTAGTCTTGGAGTTGACTCTATGGTTGTGGACTTGATCCATGATTTTTCAAATTCAAATTTTAGCCAACTATCACATGTTGTTTTCTCACCCTCAATTGGTCAAATACACACATTTTATGCAATTTAATGTTATGTGACAGTATTTGGAGGTATTCATTGCCTTCATTTTACACATCCAGAGAATATCATATCTTCTTAATTATTTACATATTATTCACATTACAATAAATCAATTGGTGTAATAAAATGAATCTTGATTTGTACAATCATTCTATGAACACATGTATGATTGAAGAGTGTTGTCTTCAATCATTTATTCAAGTTTTTTGGAGGTTGACCTAAGAGAACATGTCCTCTTGTTACACTAACAACAATCCTCTATAGGTTTTCTTAAATCCTATCAATCTCTAAATAACAAAAAAGACAAAAGAAGCATAGAGAAATCATGTGAGTAGAGAGGAAAGTTGTACTGAATTGTCAAATCAAATCTAGAGGTACATGACATTTTCATAAGCATGAACTTAACCTTGATCTCTAAATTGAACCCTGCACAACAAGAGAGATATTTTGATCCAAAGATAAATCACAAATTGTAGTAGTTTGATCTTGATCTTGAAGTATTTATATTTTCATGTCATAACCAAATTATATTCATTATTCAATCACAAAACTAAATACCACTATTTATTTATTTTATTGTCATAAACTATTAACAATTAGGATTTCAACTACTTTAAATTAATGTCCCTCCAAAAATAAGATTTCCTCATGTGATTCTAGATTCTTTATGTTTGCAAATACCATGCAATGAATGAGAGTTGGGGGAAGGGAAAGTGTTGTTTTCGCTCATGGAAGCCAAGGAGAAGAGTTGATGAATGAAAGTTATTAGAAATTATCAAAAAAAATTATGGATTTCTTGTATCTCAAAAAGAGGAATATTTTTAATAATTGGGCAAAGAACAAAGGCAACAAATAGTCATCTTAAGCTATGGTCTTGTGGAGGAGAGCTACCTAAAAAAATTCAACAAGTGTAGCTAAAAATTTAGCTCGATTTCTTTAGAAAGCTAATGGTTCTATAATCTATTAAAACCTTGCAATGTTGCACCCCAAAATTCAAAAGTTGTTTTTTAATGATACCACACAGATAAGAAAAACTTCTTAACGAGTTTCGGCAATTTCCAACACCATTCTACAAGAAACCCCTAAAATTTTGTAAACTAAAAAGTATGGGCTACTATTTTTTAAATAAACTTCTAATTTATCATACAATAATTTTTTGCTTGTATCATAAGATTGGCGCTCTATAATTACAAACCCTTCATAAAATCATTAATAACCCATGGAGGAAGGGGGGATGCCAAGGTCATAGAGGGAAAGGCTCAAGGGAGACCTTTGGAAACCAAAAGAATATAGACGAAACCAATCATTAGCATTTGAGCTTATAGCCAAGAAGAGAGAGTCCTCAGAGAAAATGCATCCAATTTACTTCAATAAGTTTTAGAAACACCAAGGTTTCTCTTCCCCAACCCACTTTTGGAAGGTGACCATATCAATCATGGATCTAGTTTGCTTTAATAAGTTTTGGAAAGACTAAATTTTTGTTCCCACAAACCCACTTTAGAAGGTGACCATATCAATCCTCTTAGATCACTTTAAGGGGTTCAATCTATTTGAACTTTATTTATATAGATTTAGAAAACTAGTTTGGAGTTTGGAGATTTAAAGTTTTGATAATGTAGAGGGAAATTTGAGAATTTCAAATGTTTTTGGATAAATTTAGTTTCTTAAAGTTTAAATTTACAAAAAATAGCATATGTGAGTTATATTTTTCTATAACTGGGAATGAGTATTTGATGTTCAATATGATTTTTGTAGCAGATGTTTAGGTTCATCTTTATTTTTGACAAGTTTGTTTTGGTTGACTTTATTTTTGGATTACATATATATATCTATTAGCTTTAGGTTCAATTTTACCTAGACTATATTACACTAGTTTTATGCAATTTTGTTCGAGTTTAAACTTTTAAGTTATTGTATGTTAATTTTTCAGATAATGGTTTGCTTCTACATGTTGTGAGAGGAAGAAGCTTGTTGAAAACCGAAAAAAGTAAGTTTTAATTGTAATAATTTTATGGCATTTTGAATATTATTTAATATTATAGGTTTTTTTCTTGTATTCACATTCCTATGTTTAAAAAAAGCATCCCACTTTATCAAAAGGAAATTGTTTAGGGCATTGTTTTTTTTATTGTTCATTTCAATTTTTAATTTCATTAATTATTTAGAATTTTGGTCCACTGTAGACGTTTTAACTTCTTTGATCCTTTCCTTTATATGTTTTTATATAAATCAGATGTCAAAAGTAAGATGTGGGAATGCCACATTTTTAGACAATTATAGTGATATGCATATTATTATGAAAAAAATATAAATACTTGTAACATCTACACATTAGGTTGTTTGTAGTACCAAAATTAAATGAGAGAATTATATGCTATGTATTATTTAGTAAACTATTATGTTGGTAAAATTCTATTTGTAAACAAATAGTAGTCGAAAATCCTAATGACATGTCTAAAAAAAATTAAATTTAAAGAGATTATGATAGGTACTTCAACAAAGAAGAAAAATCATTGGTATATTCGTTCTAAAAACAATGGTGTTGTTTCTACTAACAATCAAATTATACAACCTTTTGGCCTAAAAATACTCAAGTTGTCCAGCATGTTAGGGCATTTCAAATGTCAACATAATGGTGGATTTCATATATTGGACAAAATGCAAAACTAAATCCTTTGTAGTCAGCACAAAAAAGGACATGAAAAAAAATTATGCATCATAATCATTGGCAATTTTGGCACATTTTCTATTGTTGAGTTAGTTGCAAGAATGGTTCCTTTTGGCTAGATATTAAAGTTCGCACATTGATCCAAAACCATATCTTGATGATGTGTGCTCTATGGAGTATGCACCCTCTATTGTGTCTCTATATACACACAATGTAATGAATTTTCTATCACAATAAAACCTTAATGGTTGAGGGAAGTCTCTTCTTAATCTTACTAAGGGTGTTAGAGTAAATTGGTTGCCTCCTCCATGTTGGCCATGCTTACTGATTTTAAGTAGCGAGGAATTTGTTTCAAATAGTTAATGCATTGGTAAACTCAAAATAAAAATTGCATTGCTTTTTGTTTTGATGGAAATACAGGATTGTGCTGCAACAATAGTTACATACATCGTCAACTCTTTATTTTCCCCTTTTTCCTTCAGGTTGTAAAACATCATCTCTTCATTGGCTAGTTTTACAGACTGCAAAACAGAGCCTTATAAAGATTTGCCTCCTTGGGGTTATGTATTAGAGTCAGGAGTCCACCCAGGATCTATCTTTTGGCAATATTTACTTAGAAATGGACTGATTTTTAGAATCAAGTATAGCTTCAATCAGGATCAAAAGAAGGCCACACAGACTTGGGCAAAGAGGCATATTATACCACAGTTGTCTACCAAAATCCTCCTACAATTAGACCCTTCATTTTAGTTGCTGAAATAAGAGATTACATAAAACATCAGGTACTGTCTTTGTTGCGGTTAACCACTGGCAAAAGCCTGATAAGAAATATCTGGATCAACCGCATTAAGCTCATATCCAAAGGACTTTCAAACAATTGTTTGTAGCTAAATCCTCTGATGCTTTGTGAATTCTTTTTAGGACTAGAGTTTGAAATTGAAAGAACACTGGTAACAAAAAAGGCTATCCAAAACTGCATGTTAACATTTGAGACATCTTTCATCAGTATTTAAAATTATGTGTATCAAGCATTTAACCAGCTGAAAGTAGCTAGCCATGTACCATGGTGGTCAAAGTACTCCAAAGTCCTTCAATGTTACGTTCTTCGTGTAATAAGGGGAAAACCCCAAAAGAATTGTCTTAAGAATCAAGTTTTGGAATGACTATACTTACATTGTTTGATCCAAAAGAATTATCTTAAGAAATAAAATCTTGGGTGATATTCCAAGTTAGGTTTAAGAGGGATATTGCATCAAAGCACTCTAGATATAGATTGCATTTAGTCCACGATAGCTTACCACATAGTTCAAAAACAGACTCAACAAAATCTTGGCAGGACTAAAATTTGACTCTGAATTGGGACTCAGGAAATACTTGATAAAATTTCCAAACTTTAAAAAACACATAATTTTGTAAAATAATATTTAAAATGAAAAACTGATTTAGAGAACTAATAATATCTTTTCTTTCCTTTATAGATAAAAAACAAGTTCAATGCACATCACACTGTCATATGATTATAAATTACAAATTTATATTAATATTTAACAAATTTCTTCTCCAGCTAAAGCTTCTAACTCTCTAAGTGGTTGTATGGGTTCTCTCGAATTGGATGGTAATGATTCTGATTGAGGAACAATATTATTCTTAGCCATATCACGATCATCCAATGAAATCCCTATCTATGCTTTGCCTTTTTCCTCTGCCTGTCCCTCTACATATGCTGTCCATTCTATTGCTTCTCTCTCAAAATCAGTGATCTTGTCTGCAGAAAACATGGGCCCAAAACATTTTTTATTTTTTATTTTTAAAATCAGCAATCTCATCGGCAGAAAACAATTGTGTAAATGAGAAATTGAGAAAAAAAAGAAGAGATTTTTTGTGTGTTTTCTGCCTTATGCCTTTCTTTCTATCATCAGCAGGCAAGTTTTCTGCACAACTTCTCTGGAACTTGTAAATTTCACAGCACAAAAATTTTGCCTGCAACTCGCCAACCAGTTTTCCCTCACAAGTTCTCTCATGTTGGCATGTGACTCACCAGGTTGTTGAACTATGGCCTACTAGAACTTATTTTCAAGGAGAGTTCCTTATAGGCCCAGTAATTTTGCCTCATCAATATTAGACAGAGTTATTTTTTACATTTCAGTAGTGACACATCAAACCCAAAAGCATGCAATGAAACCCTGATATTCCCACAGGAGTTTCCTTCTCAAAGGATTTTTCACTATTTCAGTAGTGTCTTCCCTCTTCTAAGGCTGTATTGTATTTATTTCAATTTTCAACAATGATAGTATCAGAGGGTGGACAAAAAATCCAGGCATTTTTACATTATTCTCTAAATTGTCAGCAACAAAAATTGAATTATCTACAAAATAGCTGTAAAACACTGCCATTGGTCAATATGCTACCTCATGTCCTTTCTATAGCAACTATTGGAATAAATTCCTAACGGTTAGGCAGCAATGTTTTACAGATCTGTGAATTTTTATTAGACCGGCTGAATGCCCACCCATATACTCTCTTGATTTCACATTGAAGAATAGTGACCTGACTTTGCTTGAGACCTTAGATGAAACTGAAGCCAGTCTGGCATGTTTGAGGCGTAGTGCTTCTTGTTCTGTCTCAAATGTTTTTGGAATTAGCCCTGAGAAGAGAATCTCCCAATTTTATATTCTTGCCCATTCCATTCTTTACTATGATCCAGGTCACTGCCATAAGTTGTTATAATCACTAAAATCATAGTAGCAATCTGCTACCATCGCGGTTACCATAGACCCATTATGAGGATTAAATTTCTCAGAAATTGAAATTAATCTCCTTATCATCCTTGTAGCTTCCTTTCAGGCTCAGTTCAATTAATTATTGTAATATCCCCAAATACTAAATAGGGATAATAGAAAATAACAATATTTCCAAAACTAGTGCACAGAAAAATCTGAAACTTAATTTGCATATAAGAATTTCAACAACAAACTCAGATTTACAATCAGGTTAATGATCTGATTTTTCTGCTAAAGAAATAAATTTCTAAGTATTATTGAACTTAGGAAAAGTACAGGAAATTCTTTTATTTCTGCCCAGAAAGTTCAGAAATGCATTACCACGATTTTCTTTAATTTTTCTGAGATAGAGAAGAATAAAGTATGCAGATTTTAGATACAAAACACCTCAGTCTTTGTTCAAACCCTAGCCACCCTCAAATATCTCGTCAAACTCCTAAGACAAGGTAGCGCTAGGTCTGATTTACTTGCACCTTTGTTGCGGTCCTCAAGAATGCTCAGAAATGTGAAGATATCATGCCATAGTTGAACCAAATCTGAACCTTCAACTCTGAATTTCACCTCTAAATTGGCCTCCAAACCTCATAAACAATTGCAGCCCAGAAAAGATGACGTGCTAGGGTTTCACAAACCAAAGCTCTTCCACCGAAACACACCCTTCTTTGTGACTAGTTGCTCACCAAAGAGGACATTTGTGAGGTTGTCTTCACCATGGCTACTGACAAAGCTCCTGGCTCTAATGGCTATCTATGTGAATTCTATAAATCCCTTTGGGAGTTGTGAGTAAAGATCCTCATAAGGTTTACCTTGAAGCTTTCTACTCCAATTCCTTAGGGAGATTAATAAAGACAATATTTAATTCATACCCAAGTCTAATGATTTGGAGGAAATTTGCAATTGGAAACCGATCACTTTGTTGAATCTCTCCTACAAGATCATTACCAAAGTTGTTGCATTGACGCTATGCCACCTTCTACCCCAACTAGTTCATCCTAAGCAAACTAGCTTTATAAAATTTTGATATATTCTTTGATAGTATTGTTGTTATTTGAGAAGGGATTGAATGGGCTAGACATTCTCAATAATTAGTAGTTTTTCTTAAAATTGACTTTGCCAAAGCTTTTGATCATATTGAAAGGTCTTTTTATCTTTGCCATGCTTAAAGAATTAGGATTGGACCTTGTTTTGAGCATTCAATCAAAATGATTTTAGTTGATGCTTCTACTTGTATTACCATTAACAGTCAACAATCTAATTCCTTTGGGATTTTAAGGTCAATTCATCAAAGGTGCTCTCAACTCCTGCCCTTTATGTGCTTGCAGCTGAAGGCTTTGGCTATCTATTGGCTTATGTTGTTTCACACAACTTGGTTAAAGACATTGTTTTGCCTAATTCTACCACTCGATCAATAGTCATTTGTGGACGACTTCTTTCTTACTCTATTGGAGGAAGAAGAGATTATCAAATAGGCCTTACAATGCCTAGATGTTTTCTATAAAGCTTGAGGATCAAGCATTCAATGATAAAAGAACTCAATGCTTTATGCAATCCTTCCTTCCTAAGCCTAGCTGGTTAGATTCCTATGAATGGAAATGGATTGATTAAGGGAAAGTTTTCAATTTTCTTGGCATACCCTTTGCCTTTCAAGCCTCCCCTTCACCTTGTGGCAAGCTATCATTTCTAGAATTGAGAAGAATCTTTCCTATTGGACTACTAAGCCTCTCTTGTTGGTAGGGAAATTCTAGGTGTGCTCCAAAATCTTGGCCGCCACACATGTTTACTATTCTTCTTGTTGGGTTCCTTCTAAGGCCTCCTACTTGAAGATTGAGAAACTCTTCCAAGGAACTCTTGTGAGCCTTATCTGATAATAACAAGGGATTTCACTGTGTGGCATAGGCATACTATTGCCTTCCTCATAACTAGGGAGGCATAGGGTTGCTTTCAATCCAATGCCAAGGTTTAGCCTTATGTACTAAATGGATTATTAGAGCCCTTGAAGGTGATGGAATCGAGAAAACATTGGTTTGGTATTGCATTTCTTCTAGCATGCCCATTGGGCACCTATGTTAGAAGGACCTTGGGCCCCACACCCTTCTTATCATGGAAGACCCCATTTAGGTCTAGGGCACCTTATCATCAAAAGCATTTGGAAAGCTTGGGAAGCCATCAAACCATGGCTTTTGTGGGATGGAAATGAGTTTTGCAAGGGGCTATCTATTACTTAACAATATACTTGGTGGTCTCCAATTATTTAGTCAAGATTATTGCTTGGGAAGACTCTATGGGTTCATGCTTTGAAATTCTATAATAAGGGAATCAACACTGCCAAACCTCTTCTCCAAGATTACAAGGAATTCCCTTTCTTGGTCGGAATCCAAAGTGAAATTCAAGCTCTCCACTCAAGATTTTGAGAATTATTAGATAGTTATTGATTCAGTTCTTCCCATTATGCTTCACAAAATTGGGGTTATAATCTTCAAGCCTTGGTGGAAAGATTGGAAATGGTATCCAAACATGCCATTTCACAATTACAAACCCTATGGATATGATTGGCTTTAGCCCCATCTTACCATGGTTTCTCAATTGAATAGATGGCATCTCTAGTCTTCTCTAGGTACTTGGCACTATAGATTTCAAACTATTTGGTCCATAATTCTTGAAACAAATCTTGTTCATTTTGCTTGGTGTATTCTTTATCATGGTCTTCTTATTGGTACCAAATTGACTCGTCTAGGAGTTATCAATCCTCATTGCACATTTTGTGGACAACAAGAGACTCAAGCATCTTTTTTGGTTTTGTTCTAGAACTCAAGAAGCCTAGAATTGGATTCGTGACTTTTTCAAACCTTTGAAACCTAAGCCTTTCTAATGGCATATGTTCTCACTAGGTGATTGGCCTCGAATTCCTACTAAAGATACCTAGGTTTGGCATGCTTTTAGGGTGGAAATTCTTTTTAGCATTTGGAGAGACAAAAAAATTGCAATTTACTAGTTGTTCTATTGATATCCATTTCTTGCTTTACACTAAAGTTATGATTTGTTCTAGTCTTCTTATGCATATTCAAGTGCAAGCAAATAAAGTTGCACTTGAAGTGTCACATCTACAATTGTCATGAGATCACTAGGGCAATGCCCCATGTACAACTGCCAAAGTCTCATCACCTTTAGCTCCCCACAAGGGTCATTCCCCTCCTCATGGACACAATTAGACTACTTAGGGAAGTCATGACTCCTAGTTGCATGCCTCCTAGCCACCTTTAAGAAGAGCTAGGGACCAATCTACTCATGGGTGGTCAAGCCCTTTTGATCACCTTCAACCTCCTCCTAGCCTCATGATTGAGAAACTCCAATCTTGCCAGACTTTGGCAAGTTCCTACATTTTTTGTGGCTATTTCTTCTATTCATGCTACTCAACTACCTACAAGAAGAGGGTGTAATTACTAGTTGAAAGCCTATCACTAATGGCTCTAGTCTTGCCAATTTATGGGGCAAGCCAAACAACCATGACCCCTCTCCACCCCCTATTGGTGTAGCTCTTACCTCTTAAGCGACTTCATCTTGTTGTTTAGGCTTGGTCCCATTTAGATTTTGAGGGTGTGCCTTCTACCACCCACCCTTTTTTGTAAATAGTGTAATTTTTATTTTTTTTCATATATAATATAGTCATTATTCATAAAAAAAAAGAACTATAGGCATCAGTATTTTCTATGCCTTTGCAACAAATGACCTCTATCCTATAGGATTGGATCCCATGGGGTTTTTGTAATGGTAAATTGTAGCATGATCCTTGAAATTTTATTGATCATTTAATGAAATAATTGTTTCAATCATGCTTGGATATCCTTTTTAGTTGTTTTCAACATACTTACGTGGAGATGAAATAAATTTAATCATTCTTTATTTACTTAAATAAAGGAAAATAAGGAATAACAATTCTAAATCAATTCTTTTCTATTTTGACATCTATATAATCACAAAAAAAAATCTTACAGGAATTATATTTGATTGTACAATGCAAAGATTGTTATTAACTTATTCATAAAGGAAATTTCTACATTTCATTTGTTCAACAGAATCAAAACTAGTCCCAAAACTAATTTACATCACTACTTTCGTACAAAATATTTATAACATGCTAATCTCAATAAACCAGAATAAAAGAAATCCATTTATACAAGTAATTTCCTTCCCATATCTTTTGATAAACTTGGTCGTTTCACTACAGTGCATTCCATAGTTCACTCCTTAATAAACAAGCTAAGAAAAGGTACAACATCCAAACTGAAAAACTCAACTTGGTCAACAGCAAAAAAAAACACCATAGTATTCCATCCATCTAGCTATGAAGAGGAAATTCACTTATGGCCCAACTGTATGTCGTCCTTGGATGACTAACCCCAGCCAACCCCGAAGCTTAAGAATTCCACAAATCCACATCATTTCACAGAACACCGCTTCAAGGGATACTCAAGGGTTTGGGAAAGATATACTATTGGATGAACACTAAAACACTTGTCTCAGGCCATTTGAGAGTTCTTTTCTTCCCTTGCAACAATATGCAAGACAACAACAAAACCAATTATCTAAAAAGGAACATAAGGGGGGAGGCCAGGATTTATACAGTCTTTAAAACAAAACACTACTTTACACAACCATCTCAAGCGTTGAACTCTTGCAGATCTCACCCCTCCAGCATCTTCCTAAGGACCAGCCAGCAGCTCTCCCAAGAGCCCCAAGTCACGTTGATTATCTAGTTCATGGGATTATCCAGCAGCCTCCAAGGTCCCAAATCCTAAATACATCCTCGACCCCCAAAGTAGGACCCAGACAACAACCCACAAAATTTTGTGGCTCACAACATAGGGTAGAGAATTTCAAAGGTCATTGCAATCATAAAAGAAATTTATGGGTTCACTGTAGGTTGGATGTAGGGCTATAAAAACAATATAACACCCTTCACAAGACTTCAAATTTAATTCCATTCCAGTTCAAGTCTCAGCTAACCAAAGAAAATTGTGGATTAAGACTAGCTGTAAGGACACCACAAGAAGATAAGGAGAACAACCTAATTTAAAGACAAGAGGGAGAGAGAGTATTAGAAAATCAAAACAAACAACACTCAGTTGGAGAGAAAAATTTAGCAAGGTAAACAGTATCATGCATGGCTTGGAAGCCTACCTAATTCTCCTCCACTTGAATTTTCGCTCCTCCTCTAGCTCGCTCCTTTCCCAAGCAGCATATAGGTGTGGAAGCCTACCTAATTCTCCTCCACTTGAATTTCGCTCCCCCTCTAGCTCCCTCCTTTCCAAGCAGCATATAGGTGTGCAAAAAGATAGATTTCAGACATATATAGGAAGGACCTCCCTCTCAGCTAGTGGAACTTCCCTTCCCTGCGATGCCCCTTTAGGTGGTTAATAGTGTCTTAAGCCTTAATTAACAGTTAAAAAAAAGTTTCCTAACTATATACTTGTCAAATAGTGGCCTAAAGGTGAAATTCAAGTTTGAAGGGATAAATTGCTTTTATCCCTCACATAGCATCCTAGGACATGGTTTCAAGGGGTACATATAAGTGAGCCCCTAAGCTTCCTAGCCATTAGCTTCCTAGTTGTCTAGCTAGGATACCTAGAAAATGATAGAACCACTTTGTGGTTAAAAAGAGAAGGTGATGTGATCATGTGTGGTTAAAGGATCCCTTCCTCCCCTCTTCATCCGTTTGCTGCACCTGTAATCTACACAATCATTGCACCTATTAGTACATCCAAGCATGGTAGCATATGTGTAAATTCCTAACTACCAAAATAATCTATTTAAGCATGATAGTATAAAATAAGTTGAACACGTCATCAATAGAAAATTAAGTACTTATTTTACGTAAGGAAACGTCAACTCTATGCATTATCCAATATTGGTAATTATCAAATACCATAAATGATGTCAAGTCATCCATGTATAGAATTGGAAGGGAGATAACCACGAATAGACTGCTGAGATTGGTGGAGAAATAAGTGTGCCAAAGTCATACAACTGGAATGATACTGCTACATCTATAAATCTCAAAATCCATGTGTAAGATACAAGAAATAACCAAAATGTACAATGATTACAGAGTACTTGAATCTGCCAGTCAATATGTGACAAAATGAGGATAAGCAAGGTGAAATGGGGCATCACATATCCCTTCTTAAGATCATTTTTCATGGCTTCTATTTACTCTCTCATGGTGAACATGGATTGCAAGGAGAATTGCATGGCCACCTTTGACCAACCTAAGAATGGAGACTATTCTCTGGCAGAGTTTGAGGATGATTTTTTATTTGACATATGCGGATGTTTGAGATGTCTTTTATGTCAGGAAAAGACCTGCAGCTTGCTTGATCCACGTAGAGAGGCCTCTGCTCCTAGATGCAAAGTTAAATCTACCCAGGGGCCTTGGAGTATCCTCAGGTTTTGGCTTGGCAAGGCCCGATGATTACAATTATGCAGAGATGGAAGAAAAAGGCCTCGTCCAATGAGGTGGCGTTTGCAAGAATGGGTTAATGTGTGGGCGGAAAGCTTGTAGATGTGAAGGGCATGGTTAACAGGAGATTTTACGATTTTTTTTAATAAAGATGTGAATTATTTATCTGTGGCACTGCCTGCTGAAGGAGGATTGAGTTAGCCCAACTCTTTGGCAGATATAATGTCCGCCAAAAATAAAGTGATGAGTCTTTCTTCCTTACTACTGAATTTAGAATACACAGCAACTTATTT
>VDFB02381660.1:0-29739 GCA_007258455.2 Sequoia sempervirens | reverse complement strand
TTTAACACAAAGTGCAATCCCTTGCCGCTGAGTCGAGAGAAGGCCAAGCCCACCAGAGTCTTTGGGCAGGCAACAAAACTCCTAGGCAACTCGGTGAGTCTCAGAAGAGGCCTAGAGAAAATCACAAAGCAACTTTTCCAGCTTAGCATACGAGGCCTTGGAAGGGGCCCAGCATGAGGAGTAATACACATGAGTCGCTGCTAAAACTTTGGAGCAAACCTGAAATTTACCAGCCAGAGAGAGCGGCTTGGTAATCCAAAAAGCAAGTTTCTGCTCAATCTGAGATAGAACCGCTTGCCAAAGATTAGCGGAAGAAGCCTGAAAGGCAAAAGGGATGCCAAGAAATCGAAAGATTTTGCCAGGAGCAATCCACTTCCAACCATATTGTTGTATCTAGAGGGGACTGGGAAGGACAGTCTGTCTGTAGCACAAAGTTTTGTGCCATTGAATGGCAGAACCATAGGGCAAACAGAAGGGCTCCAGGAAATCAAGAGTAGCTTTGACATCATTTTCTTCTTCCAGCAAGGTAAGGAAGGAATCATTGACAAAGTGGCCATTGACCAGTTGGGCTGGCGAGTTAGGCAAAGAGATGCCATGAAACCACCCCTGGGAGACAGAGTGAGCCAAAAGATAACCAAACCCCTCAACAACAAGCACATAAAGCTAGGGGGCAAGCGGGTAGCCTTGACGAATGGAGTGGAACAGACCAAAGGATTGGGACTAGCAGCCATTAAAGGTGATGCAAGCGAAAGCATCAAAAAACAACATTTGCACAGACTGGATGAATCGAGGGCCAAATCCTAGCGCAAAAAGCATAGCAAGAATGAAAGGCCATTCTATGCGGTCATAAGCTTTGGCAAAATCAATTTTGCGAAAAAATTCCTTTTGATTAGAGAGCGTCTCACCCATTCCATGTCTTCCGAGACAACAATAATGTTGTCTAAGATGAACCTGGATTTAATAAATCCAGTTTGCTCTGAGCGCACAATCTGAGGTAGGTGGTGGCAGATTTTCAAAGCAAGGGATTTGGCAATGATTATATAAGAGACATTGAGGAGTGTGATGGGCCGCTAGTTACAAATATCCTCAAGATCGCCAGCTTTAGGTATAAACTTTATGTTACCTTTGTTAATAAGATTTCCTAGGGTTTTAGAATGAAAAGCTTCAAGGTAAACCTTATGTAGATCTTTCCCCACACAATCCCAAAGGGTCTTGTAGAATTCACACAGGAACCCATCAATTCCTGAGGCCTTATCATCGGCCATAGTGTTGACAGCTTCTTTGAGGTCTTCAATTGTGAGCAAATGCTCACAAAAAGCTTTTTGGGCCGGGGAAAGCCTATTTGGCACAACAGCAAGACAATCCTGGTTCGCATGATGCTGCTCAGGACTATATTCTTGGGCTGTGAAGACCCACTCATAGTGCTTAACAAACGCTTGGAGAATATCAGGTAATTCAGAAAGCACATTATTGCCCATTTTGATTTGCTTGATACCAGGTGACGAATGCCAAAGCCTCGGTGGCAGCACGAATGTTAGACGTTGTCGCGTCATAAGACCCTTTGCGAAAGATAGCCAGTTGGTGTCCATAAATGCGAAGAAACCTCACAGTACAGGTGATGGCATCATTCCACCACGTAATCCAACCAGTATTGTGAGGTGGCCTACATTCCAAATTCCAGATAGTGATGATGTGGGCCAGTGTGGGTTGATGACTCAACAGAGAGGTGTTTAGAAAAAACTGGGTCCTACTGGCACAGGGCTGCCTTAATTCCCATTCAATGCAAAACAAAATGGGAAAGTGGTCTGACAACGTCACATGCACTAATGGCTTAACCGGAAGTGGGGAAGAGCTGGCAAAAGAGAAAGAAGATTGAGCTGAGATCATAGCATGATCAAGGCGCTTAAATATCCTGTCAGATCCAGCTTGATAATTGCACCAAGTGTGCTAGAGAGAATGAGAGTGGCAGCGGCCAATATTGGGGTTGAAAAGACCCAATTTATTACACATGTAGTACCATGCTTCTCTTTCGCCAGCTGCCCATCGAAATGGTAGAGTACCAGCCTTGTCGTACACCATCTCAACCATATTGAAATCCCCACAAAGCAGCCAAGTAGCAACTAGCAGTGAGTTAGCTATCCATCGCCAGAGAAGAGATCTTTCAACAACATCATTCAAGGCATAAGCATTAATAATCCCAAAGGAATGATTATCAATGTTCAAAAGAATCCAGACGAGCCGATGTATGGGGTCAGACTCATGATCAACCACACAAGCGTGCCACTGTGGGGACAAAAGGGTGATCGCTCCGCCACGTCCACCCTCATGATTAGTACAAAATATTTTACTGGCTGGCCAAATAGAACAACAAGCCGAAGAGAGCAAAAAACCAACAACTTTCACTTCTTGAAGACACAAAACATCAAAACCAACATACTTTTGAAGAATATTCCTAATAGAATACTTCCTAGAGAGGTCTGTTAGACCTCGAACATTCCAGGAAAGGAAATTCATGTTAGAAACTCCACCATTTCGTTGGAGTCCGACTCTTCCATAGAGGAAAAGTGATTTTGCAAAAATTCTGGTGGGACTGACCCAATTTGAATTGTAGGAGATGAATGCCTCCGTTTCTCTTGAACATATTCTCCTTCTTCTAGAGGTCGAGAAGGACTGCGAGACCTCCTATGAATTCCTGACATGGGAGGAGACTTAGTCGGCTGCGCTATCATAACTGAGGCAGGTTGGGACGTAGTCGTAGGCCTTGGTCGCAATGAAGTGCTATGAGAGCTCGTCTGAGCTTCCTTCCCCTTCACAAAAGGGTTTGAAACTTCCTTTGCTGGCTTGGGGGTTTTGGTAACCGCCCCGAAGTCATTGGACTTATTTTTTCGGTTGGTAACCATTGTCCATTTTTCCTTTGGTTTGGCGGCAACACCTTCCGCCTGACGGGGCTTGTCAGCTTCCCGTGGCAGAGATTGAGTATGGGGGACTGCAAGAGGGCAATCGTTAATCTTGTGGTCAGTAGATTGACACCAATAGCAAGTGTTCGGCATATTAAAATAAGTGACCTTCTGGGTACAGTGAAAAGAGCCAATTTGAATATCAATGGACTCTTTCAAAACCTGTGAAAGGTCCACTTCGACACAGACTCGCTTTTGAGGGTGAGCTTGAAAGAACCTATCTAGTTTGACACAAATAACTCTCCCTAGAGAGGAAGCAATATGCTATAAAAAATGCAAACAAGGCAAGGGCAGACCGGGAAACTCAATCCAGACTGGAACCCGCAACTTGGTGTCATTTGAGACAGTAAAGTCCTGGGTCCAAGGCTGGAAAACCAACAAAGAGGACTGAACATAGCAAGGACCATGGTTTAGGATTGCCTGAACATGACTGATCTCCGCAAAGTGAAAAAGAAAAAAGCCTTTAGTCAAATTTTGAACCATATCAAGGCGGACCCCATGAGGGACCCAGGCCTTTTGAATCCATTCTTTAAGCACACTTTTAGAGGGAGTCCTCCCAACAAAATAACCAACAAGAGTATGTTGCTCTAACCATTGACATGCAAAATCAAAATTTGGCATGGGTAACACCATATCAGCCGGGGAATCAAAAGACTTACCTCGTGGAACACTTTCAGAATAAATTTCCAGGGACGCTTGTTCGGAGGAGGAGCCATTGAGTAGTGTTTACTTCACAAGGTGTATTTCAACGTACTACAAAAGTAAACTAAGCTATGCATAGAATATAGATACGTACAACATATTCTAGAACACAAGATGCATGAAATAAGGAATGCTTCTATTCATTTATCCACAGTAAAGTATCTACATTACAATAACATAGATGTCAACAGTACTATCATCATAATATATTCTTGACTTCATAATATATTCCCGACTACAAGGACTCAATACATATAACGGTCGGCGATGCTTGAGAAACCAACCATCATGACATTTCATAACAACCCGTTGACCACTAATCGGGACTTAATTACCCGATTACACATGGCATTCACTACATTAATTATTTGCAATACAACTATAGTTTTATTGAACATATATAACTGGCCGACTACGACCGACTATGCTATGGCCGACTACAACTAAGAAAATGACTGCTTACATCATCCCCCCCACAGAAGAAGTCGTCTTCCAGACGACATGACAAACCAAAGGGGAATGATACTAAACATGATACTAGTGAGAAGAAGGGGGGAGTGAAGACGTCCCTGGATGAACCGATGAAGTCGGGGTAGCCATCAGAGAGTGCTCCCTCAATTGCCTCACCTCCTTTGTACGTGCGCGGAGCTGGCGGCCGGCGAGTATCTCTCGTTCCCTGGCGGCTTTGACCATGCAAGCCACCTCCATCAATTAGCTTTTAGCTTTCTCCACCTCCATGCTCCTTGCTGCTAGTTGATCCTCTAACTCCTTTATTCGTTGTTCCCATGTTTGCTCCTTCTACCATGCCTCTTCCTCCATGGCGGCCACCTTGGCCTCCAAGGCCAATGCACGTGCTTTCTCAGCCTCAGCTAGTCAGGTCTGCCTAGCCAATTGTGTTTGAAGGTTCTTCATACTCTCGATCGACTCTTCGTTGACCTTCTGTAACATTCTAAATGCCTCTACCTTCCTTGCTAGTGCTACCTCGGTGGACACTGCTTGGTGGTTCACTACATAAAAGATGTCTCAGAAAGCTAACTTGATACAGTAGAGGCCTTCTAGAACTTGAGCATCCTTCCCCACCCTCCTTGGTGGTACGCCACGCCACATTCTCAGCATTGCTGGAGTCTCCCCCGCTGGCCAACCTTGACTAGTAAAAATACGAGCAAATTCTGACTCGCACCCCATATGCACAAATCCACGGATTCGTTATACCTTCTGGGCCACTAGCGGGGAGCGACCAGCCATAAGCTCCTTTGAGATCGCTCCCACTTGCATCACGAGTCTTCCCATGTGTTGGAGTTTTGCTACGTATCGCTGTACCGTCCCCACAAGATCTGACGGATCCAGCTATGACATCTCCACGACCAAGCCAAAATCGGTGGACCCATCCCCTTCCTCCTCACCGCCAAACATTAACGACAACTCCTTGTCCATGGTGGGGGTCTCCCTTAATGTTTTCCCCCTACTCTCCTATATTGGCTCCATCTCTTTTGCCACCACTGGCTGCTGCTGGTGTGTCCTTTCCTCTTCTACCAGCTTGGTAGTGATGCTCTCCTGTGTCTGGGGAAGTGGGCCTCCCTCGCCCGCACCCTCAGCCAAAGCCTCCGAAGGGCTCGGTACTGGCAGCTCCTGCTCGGCAACTTCAATTGTGAACCCAATAGACCCAAGCCAATCATCTATCTGTGCCACTCCTGGCGCTCTTGGCGGTGTAACAAGGGGAACTGGTGATTCTGCCAATGCGGTGACCTGCTCCTGAGTTGTAATAGTCCCCCATTTAGTCACTGGCCTAGTGGTCAGCGGTAATGTTGGCGGTCTCAGTACTAGTATGTTTGGCGATGTGGTTGGGGTCGAGGTAATTGGCGGTGCCAGTCTTGGCGGTGTATCTTCTGAAGTTGCCAAACTTGGCGGCTATCCCCTGAAACTGCCAAACCTGGCGGCGTATCCTCTGGAATTGCCAACCCTGGTAGTGTATCTCCTAAATTGGCCAATTGCGGTGTACTTCCTGCAATTGCCAACCCTGGTGGTGTGGTAGCTGGCGGTGTCGAGTCTCCTGCGAGCTGTCAAACCGCCAACAGAGTCGTCGAATTGCCAACACTAGCAAGAACTGCTGGGTTAGAGCCGGTTGTAGGCATAATAAACCACAAAAACTGCAGTAAATGCAGTCATACACACAGAGTAAATGAAAAATCCTGCGCCTAAGGTGCGGTATGATGCAAGAGGGGCCAAGGATGACTACAGACACAAGAAACCCTAGCAGAGCTCATTCACCTCTCCCTTGAGGTATATTTTTTTCATTCCAAATTTTGAATATTGTGTTGATGGGAATACTTTGAATTGTTTCCATTGAAGGTTAGGTTCATGACCCTTCCATTGATGGTAATTTATCATTGGAAGGGTACCCTTAAATATCATAACCTAGATGAGATAAGTTCGACTATGGGCTTTGGGTTCTCAATGGATGTAATGGGCACACAGCTTGTTGGCATGAATGGTTGTAAAAGCATTCTTATTGCTGAACTTTTTAATGAATTTTGGTGTCAAAGCAATTGGGATGCGACATGTATGTTGATTATTGAGAATTGAATAATATTGTCATTGGTTTGTGGCATCTCAATTGTCTTCCAATTTTTTTGTTGTTGTGGTACTTTGTTGGTATTTTTCTTGCTAATGTTTGGGCTGCATGAATAAATTGGTCTTTGTTAGACCCCCTATCCATGACTTCATCAAGTGGTACTAGAGCTCAGTTGTGGCTAGGTTGGCAAAAGGGTTGGAGGTAACCCCATAGTAGAAGCTTGTGCATTTGGTTTGCATGCTAGCCATTCAAGAAGATGGTTAATACAAGAGGTGGTTGAAATTAGAGTGGGCAACATGATGATGGCGAGGATCAAAGGGAATGACAGGATGGTTAGCTGGCTAGCATTTTGAGAGCTATTGAAGGAAGGTTGGGAGCCCTTGAGACCACACAAAGGTGAAGAATGGTCGAAATTGAAGATGCCATTGTTGATGAAAGACTACTCTAGGAACCATGTGATATGGAAGCTTCTAGTTCAAGAGGAATTGAACGTAGAAGATGAATCTGCTAGGACATTGATAAGAATAGGAAACCAAAGTTTAATCTTGTTATTCATGAGGTTTGGATCTTGAGGAGTTGTTGGATTGGATCCATTAGTTGGAGAAGTATTTTGTGTTTGAATCCATTGTAGGTCCATAAAGAGTCAAGTATGCAACCATCAAATTGAAGGGCATGTTGTCTTGTGGTGGTACTATATGTAGAAACATACGGTAGGAAATAATAGGCCAATGATCACTAGGTGGGATTTGATGGTGTTGCAATCGAAGGGTACGTTTTTCCCTATTCAAGAAATTTTGGAAGTTGCAGCAAAAAAGGATGATTGTGAAGTACACCAAGGAGCTTTATAGACTTAGCATCCGGGTAGGTCACATGGAGATGATGTAGAGAAGGCGTCTTAGTATTTGAATGGATCGCAAAGTGAAATCTAAGATGAGATCTATTTGTTACCAATTGAATATGTTGAGGGTGGCTATTGGCTTGCATTGAGGGCAAAGAAGTTGTCTAGAAAGTAGAAATTGCGGGGTAAGGGCAATGGTGGAAGGAACAAGTAGAGTGGAAAATAAGGCAATTTTGCATCTTGTGGTGCTGCACAAGACTCTAGAGATGAGAAGACTCCCAAGAAAGGGGAAGGCAAAGGTAGAGGAAGTTGTGGAAGGACTTTCAATGGTACCTATTTCAAATGTTGTGTGGTAGGCCACTAGGAATTTGAATGTCTAGAAGTAGAGAAAGAACATGGACACATGGAGAAGATAGTGCTCATTGTCAAGGGAGTGATGAATTAGGTAGTGAGGGAGTGTGACATGAGAAGGTGGAGGGATCTCAATGTTGTGCAAGGTCTTGTTGAAGCCTACTTGAGATGATGGAGAATAGTGGTTGAGGAAGAGTATCTTTTTCACTAGGTGAAGTCAAGTAGAAAGTGTTTTAAGATGATACTAATGAAGAAAGCACAAATAGCCTAGTGTCCATTGAGATGATAGCGAAGTTGGGATTGAAAGCAATTCTACATCCTAATCCTTATTATGTTTCATGGTTGCAAAAGGGTCAACATATGATTGTAAGAGAGCAATGCTTAGTGACTTTCATATTTGAGGTTATACAAATGAGGTATGGTGTGATGTGAGTCTTATGGATCCTTGTCATGTGTTGTTGAGTGGACCATGGTAGTATGATGTGTGTGCCATTCATAAAGGAAAAAAGAACACATTCACCATTACCAAAAGTGGAAAGAAGTTTGAGTCAAAGTTGTTGAAGGTTGAGGAGGATGCCACAAATGGTTGCATAATGTTCTTATCTACCAAGTAGTTTTTAAAGTTGGTTGAAGAATCATAGGAGTGCTATGTATTTAGTTGTGAAACTTGTGCCAATGGAGAAAAGCGAGTTGCACAAGTTAGAGGATCCAAAGGTAGAGGCATTGTTGAAGGAGTTTGAGGATGTCATGGATAGTGGAATAACTGAGGTTTTGCCATCATTGTAGAGCATTTCACACTATATGGATTTAATTCCAAGGTCCAACTTTCCTAATAAGGCCTACTATAGGATGAGTATTGGTTGTGAAACTTGTGCCAATGGAGAAAAGTGAGTTGTGCAGCTTAGAGGACCCAAAGGTAGAGGCACTATTGAAGAAGTTTGAGTATGTCATGGATAGTGGAATAGTGAAGGTTTTGCTGTCATTGTAGAGCATTTCACACTACATGGATTTAATTCTAAGGTCCAACTTGCTTGATAAGGTGTCCCATAGGTCGAGTCTTGATATCAAGTGCAAAATCAAATAGACAAGTGGAAGAGTTGTTGAAGAGATGTTGGATTCAAGAAAGTATGAGCCATTGTGATGTACTTGCATTACTTGGGCTGAGAAAGGGAGGAGAATGGGTATAGACTATCATGCCATCAACAGTATCACCATTAAGCATAGGTTTCCATTGCTCTACATGGATGACCTAATAGGTTTTGTGAGTGGGGCATGCTACTTTTTTCCAACTTGACCTCAATACTTGCTATCATCAAATTATAATCCATGAAGGAGATGAGTAGAATACAAATTTCAAAACAAAAGATGGATTGTATGAGTGGTTTGGTCATAGCCTTTGGATTGACCAATGCTAGTGAATAAAGCTTTGAAACCTTTTTTAGGTAAGTTTGTTGTTTTTTGGATGGTATTTTAGTATTTAGCAAGACTAGAGAAGAGCATCTTGAACATTTCGGTACATTGTGGAGGATTGGGAGAGCATTCAGTACAGACAACACATTGGCCATGGTGGTATGGTTTTTTTGTCTAGGCTTGCACTATAATGTTTGAAAATTTGTTGAGAGATACAATTTTTTTCAAATTGCGTAGGGTGTTGCCCAAAATATAGGGTTATATAAACCATTATCAGTTCTAGAGAAGCCTTGGGGGGACCATGGATTTTATCCTTGGATTGTTGTAGACTTAGAGGTGTAATGGTTCCATTGTCATGTCCCCATCCTAGTCAGCACAGCTGGTGACAAGGTTAGCCTATCATTTCGATCCTCGTAGGCTGACAGGAGTGTGCAGAGGATCATCTGGGGCCGTTGCTCAGTGTTTGGTAGCTCTAGTTTGCAGTTGTATCAGGTTGGGCCTTCGCAGAATCTTCCAGTGAGCATTTTCAGGAAACTTTCTATTTTTAGAAAGTTAGGTCAGGCGGAAGCTGCTATTTCGGGCAGGGCACTTGGTTCAGCCATTCAGCTCAGAATCGACCCAGTTCAGCAGTTGGTTGATTGGACGGAGAAATAAGGAGTATTTAATGGATTATTAAATATTAAATATTTTGACTTTATAATAAAGTCACTTTATTGAAATATTTAAATATTTAATTATTTGGCTTAATTATAAAGTATTTATTATACTTTATAATAAATTATTAAAATGTGACTTAATGAGTATTTTATATTCATTAAAAGTGGACGCCAATAATTAATGTCTTCTCCTAAGTCTAAAAGGCATATTAAATCATTTAATTTAAATGATTATTAAAAAAGGAGTTGGGTCGAATTTCTTCACAGGCAATATATACCTTCTCAAGGCAAAATCGAACTATCCTGTTTATTATTCAATTTTGTCTTTATTGCTCTGAGCATTGGAGTTTGCAAACCCTAGGGTTTCTGGCAGACGATCGTTTCTGGAGAACGAAAACTCTTCAGAGATCAGGCAGACTGAGGCTGTGCAATACCAGCTGAAGCTTGCACTTGGTGATTTCATCCAGAGATCACAGTTTGGATTATTGAGTTATTTATTCAGAGATTAACAGAGAAAATCATCTTCCATTTGAGGCGACTTCAGCAGAGGAATCTATTCAGTGATCTGGCATCTTTTTCTTGGGATCTGTACCATTCTAGTTGCTGCTGCAGACAGGCCGTACTACTGTACCTGCAGGCCGTACTTTATTTCTTCAGAGATTCTCTTCCTGCTTTCAGATCCTGGCTCTCAGTTCTAGGCGCTGGCTTTTCCTTGAGCATTTTATGGAGATCTTGCATTGTGTTTCAGAAGCTGGAGATTCATTCTTATTTCTGGCCGTACCATGCTGCATTTATGACAGCCGCCACCAGGTTCTTTTGAAATTAATTCATTTTCTGTTCATTTATCAACTTTTCATCACTGTAAAAGTTCTATAAAAATAATGGAATAGTGCGCCCTTGTTCTCTAGCTTATTTGAGATTAATCTGTGAAGATTTGGAATTTATTTGAATTTATTATCATTTTTTGAGAAAATCGCACCTTTTAGAATTTGCCTGAAAACCTTCAAAAATACAAAAAAATGAAAATTTGCAAAAACAAACAAAAATCAATTAGGGTTTCAATTTGAGAACCACCAGGGTTTTGACAGTGGTATCAGAGCACAGTTATCCTGCCATCATGTGCTTTTTCAGTTGCTTTTTCAGTATTCAGTGTGCTTTTTGGTTGCTTTTTCATGAGCCGAGATCCTATTCAGTATATTAGAGGCGTAGGGACAGGCAAAGACGAGGATTGGACAGGTCCACCTATCCCAGAAGGTCAGACAGTGTCAGGGGTGCTTGGTATTCACAGATCCAACTCTGACGGTAGTGAAAACAGTGTTGCAACCCTAATGGCAGAATGTGAGACTTCCTCAGAGACTCGCAGGGATCCAGGGAAGGCACATGCAGAGGGTGATATCACCGATGAGGAGTTTAGAAGGAGGCACGATAATATGATGGATATGATGTCTCAGCTGATGGGTACCATTAGACAGTGTACGCCCACACAGCCGCACTACATTCAGATTGGACAGACGAGCGGGACTGCACCAGTGGATCGGCCACTAGCATCAGCACCTCGACAGCTGTCTCCGATCTATCAGGAGCGTAGGCCAGGTCAACCTACTTTCTTACCTAGGGAGACTCCACCACAGACTCCGGGGGCAGAGCATCAGGTACAGCATCAGGAGTTTCAGCCACAGAATGGCATGTCAGTGGCAGATTTGACGAGATTTCATGGTGAATACATGTCACTAGCGCCTGAGATCCGGAAGGCACTTACTTTTCATGAGTTTATCGATGTCTATAAACCCAGAGGAGGAGGTAGATTTGACCGCAGACCCCCACAGCATCAGTAGCCGCAGCCACAGGTGAATAGGGATTTGCAGTATGCGGTGAGCAAGATTACATTGCCATATTTTGATGGGTCTGAAAAGACATCAGCGAGGTCTTGGGTCCAGAAATTGGACAACTACTTGTCACTTAGGCCAATGCAGGAGGATGAGGCAATTAAATTTGCTACTTTACATCTTGACGGAGTAGCACACGATTGGTGGCACCATGGCATGTACACGCTAGGCCATCATGCGGTCAATACCTATCAGGAGTTCACCAACAGACTGATAGAGAGATTTGATAAGAAGGATCCGGAACTGTATTTCAGAGAATTGGCTCAGCTCAGACAGACAGGCAGTTTGGACTCATACATTGGTGAGTTTCAGAGAGTGGCAGTCATGGTCACGGGAATTTCAGAGCGGAGACTTATCATACTTTTCGTTGAGGGTTTGACAGAACCCATGAGAGGTTGGGTTAAGGCTTTTGACCCACCCACACTACAGGAGGCCATGCGGAAGGCGAGAAGCATGGAGCTTGCAGCACCTCGCAGCAAGTTCAGTTTAGGGTCAACACCATACACGAGACCCAATAGGCCTTTTGACAGAAACAATGACAGGAATAGGCCTTTTGACAGAAGAAAGGATCAACCGGATCCTAAGAGACAGAATGCACCACCATTTGACAGGGAAACGTTGAATGAATTGCGCAAGAAAAAGTTATGTTTTTGGTGCAAGGCACCCTATGATGAAAAACATATATGACCACTTCGTCCGAAGGTCAAAAATAATCAAATGGAGTGGTTTCACGAGGGCGAAGAGCAATCTGATCTGTCAGACCAGCAAGCTGACTCCGAGCCTTCAGATGATGAGAGGTCCGAAAATGAGGGTGAACATGAAGGTGGAAGGAAGCTATAGGAAGCCCATCTGACTAGCCTTCAGAGAGATGGTTCATTTCGACTTCGTGGGCTCTTAGCAGGTCAGAAGGTGATTACCTTGTTGGATACTGGTGCTACACACAATTTTATTGATGCACGTTTAGTGGAGAGGCGTGGCATCCAGACAGAGGCCTTCGAGGGTATTCGAGTCAAGGTGGCTGACGGATATACTCTTAGATGTGACCGGAAGATTACTGACCTTTCGATGAGATTGAACAACTATGAATTCAAGACTGAATTCTATGTTGTCAATATGGGAGATACAGATGTGGTATTAGGGATGGCATGGTTGCATGATCTGGGTGAGTTCACACTCAACCTACGTGATATGGAGATGAAATTCAAGGTTGACGGGAGACCCCATGTCATCAAGGCTATCAGAGACAGTAATCTTAGGATGGTTTCATTCAGGCAGATGGAGAGGCTCATTCGTCATGATATGGTTGACTGGGCAGCTGAGTGCATGTTGATGCCAGCCCAGCAGGAGCAGCAGAAGGGTGAGTACCACCCTGACATTCAGATACTGAGGACTAAACATTCCAAAGTGTTTAGTGACATTCCACCTGGCAGACCTCCAGACAGAGGGACAGAGCATATCATTGAGTTGGAGGAGGGCGCAAAGCCCGTCATGATCACTCCCTACCGACATCCGAAACGACTCAAGGATGAGATAGAGAAGACCATTAATGAGTTGTTAGCTATGGGCCATATCAGACCTAGCAAGTCTCCTTTTGCTTCATCGGTTGTATTGGTGAAGAAGAAGGACGGATCACTTCGGATGTGCATCGATTACAGGCATATCAACAAAAGAACAATCAAGAACAGGTACCCTATTCCGCGTATTGATGAGCTGATAGATGAGTTGCATGGTGCAGTCTTCTTTACGAACATTGATTTGAGATCAGGGTACCATCAGATACAGATGAGGGAGCAGGATATTGAGAAAACCGCTTTCCGTTGTCATTGCGGTCACTTCGAGTTCTTGGTTATGCCCTTCGGGTTAACCAATGCACCTGCCACCTTTCAGGCAACTATGAACAGGGTTTTCAGTGCTCAGTTGAGGAGATTTGTGTTAGTCTTCTTCGACGGCGGCCTTTGGCTTCTATAGCAGTCAGCGGGATGGCATCCGCTCATTTGGATACAGTCTTGGGTATCTTAGTAGACGAGTCTTTCTATGCTAAGGAATCCAAGTGCGAGCTCGGTATGGAGGGGTTGTTATATCTGGGGCACATCATCAGTGCCAAGGGAGTGAGTATGGACCCCGAAAAGGTCCGAGCTATAGTTGAGTGGCCGGTACCTGAGAACCTTACGCAGCTCAGAGGTTTCAGTGGGTTGTGTGCATTTTACAGGAGATTTGTTAGTGGGTTCACGCCACGCCAAGACCCCTCACTGACTTGACAAAGAAGGGGGCTTTTACTTGGTCACCACAAGCACAGGAGTGCTTTGACAGGTTTAAGATGATCATGACTTCATGTCCAGTGCTAACATTGCCTGACTTTACGAAGTCATTTGATTTGTTCTGTGATGCTTCAGGAGAGGGCATTGGTGCCGTTTTGATGAAGGAGCGACATCCGATTGCATTTGAGAGCAGGAAACTCAGGGGTCCTGAGAGATTTTATAGTATTTATGACAAGGAGATGTTAGCCATTATGCATGCATTGGCTAAGTTCAGGCAGTACCTGGTAGGCAGCAAATTCAGTGTACGCACAGATCATAACAACCTGAAACATTTCCTAGGACAGCGAGACTTGAATGAGAGGCAGCAAAAATGGGTCAGTAAACTGCAGTCCTATGACTTCGATATCACTTTCATTAAGGGAAAGTAGAATGTTGTAGCTGACGCCTTGTCTCGCAGACCCCAGTTGAATGCCTTAGCACAGATCACGGAGGATTGGAGGCATCGGATTATTGCTGAGTATGCTAAGAACCCATGGGCTTCTAGCATCGTTGATAGGACAGAGCAGGACGACAGGTACACTATTGTAGATGACTTGATCATTTACAAGGGGCGGATTCTTTTGGTTCCTGACTCTGAGGTACGGACTACAGTTTTGAGAGCCTTTCACGACCTTCCTATGGCGGGCCATCCTGGATACTATAAGACTTACAAAATGGTTCGGGAACGGTTTACTTGGAAAGGGCTGAAAACTGATGTTTTGCAAGATAGTTCGCGGAGTGTTCTCAGGTGCTACCGCAATGCTGTGAGCACACTTATCCTGCTGGATTGCTCCAGCCACTTCCGATACCTGATAGGAAGTGGGAGTGTTTATCGATGGACTTTATCATGGGTTTGCCGAAAGCCCAGGGTAAAGATTGCATCTACGTAGTGGTGGATCGGTTGACTAAATATGCACACTTTTTCCCGATTACTACTACTTTCACAGCATCGCAGACTGCAGAGTTGTTTTTCAGAGAGGTATTCCGGCTGCATGGGTTGCCTCGGACGATAGTCAGCGATAGAGACAGTCGGTTCATGAGCAACTTTTGGCAAGAGTTGTTCAGGCTGTGCGGAACCGAACTGACACCGAGTACCAGCTACCATCCGCAGACAGATGGACAGACAGAGATTGTCAATAAGTGGGTGGAGGGTTATTTGCGTAATTACATAGCTGGTCAGCAGAGAGCTTGGGTGAGATGGATCTACTTGTGCGAGTATTGTTATAACTCGACTCACCATATGACGATACATATGACCCCCTTTATGGCTTTGTACGGGTATGAGGCGCCCAATCTTCTGGATTTGATATTGAGCGATAGCAGAGTGCCGAGTGCAGGGGATATGATGCAGAGTCAGCAGGACATATTGAGGTCTCTCCGAGACAATATCCAGAGGGCACAGAATCAGCATAAGCAGTATGCTGATCAGAAGAGGGTTGAGCGTACTTTTGAGGTGGGTGATATGGTGTATCTCATGTTGCAGCCGTATCGTCAGTCTACTCTACGGAAGAGTGGGGCAGAGAAACTAAAACCTCGCTACTATGGTCCATTTCGTGTTGTCAGACGAGTGGGCGAGGTTGCTTATGAGTTGGACTTGCCAGCTGATAGCAAGGTCCACAATGTATTTCACGTTTCTCGCCTGAAAAAGGCATTGGGTCAGCATGTTATACCTTCTCCAGTTTTGCCACCCCTTGATGACGAAGGGAAATTGATACTAGTACTGAGACTATCCTCGAGATGAGAGAGAGACACCTACGGAGGCGTGTGATCAGGGAATATCTGGTCAAGTGGAGATTTCCAGTTGAGGATGCTACATGGGAGTCAGAGGAGATCTTACAGCATCCAGAGTTGAGATTGCTTGAGGACAAGCAATTTCAGTGGGAGGGCGACTATCATGTCCCCATCCTAGTCAGCACAGCTGGTGACAAGGTTAGCCTATCATTTCGATCCTCGTAGGCTGACAGGAGTGTGCAGAGGATCATCTGGGGCCGTTGCTCAGTGTTTGGTAGCTCCAAATTTGCAGTTGTATCAGGTTGGGCCTTCGCAGAATCTTCCAGTGAGCATTTTCAGGAAACTTTCTATTTTTAGAAAGTTAGGTCAGGCGGAAGCTGCTATTTCGGGCAGGGCACCTGGTTCAGCCATTCAGCTCAGAATCACCCAGTTCAGCAGTTGGTTGATTGGACGGAGAAATAAGGAGTATTTAATGGATTATTAAATATTAAATATTTTGACTTTATAATAAAGTCACTTTATTGTAATATTTAAATATTTAATTATTTGGCTTAATTATAAAGTATTTATTATACTTTATAATAAATTATTAAAATGTGACTTAATGAGTATTTTATATTCATTAAAAGTGGACGCCAATAATTAATGTCTTCTCCTAAGTCTAAAAGGCATATTAAATCATTTAATTTAAATGATTATTAAAAAAGGAGTTGGGTCGAATTTCTTCACAGGCAATATATACCTTCTCAAGGCAAAATCGAACTATCCTGTTTATTATTCAATTTTGTCTTTATTGCTCTGAGCATTGGAGTTTGCAAACCCTAGGGTTTCTGGCAGACGATCGTTTCTGGAGAACGAAAACTCTTCAGAGATCAGGCAGACTGAGGCTGTGCAATACCAGCTGAAGCTTGCACTTGGTGATTTCATCCAGAGATCACAGTTTGGATTATTGAGTTATTTATTCAGAGATTAACAGAGAAAATCATCTTCCATTTGAGGCGACTTCAGCAGAGGAATCTATTCAGTGATCTGGCATCTTTTTCTTGGGATCTGTACCATTCTAGTTGCTGCTGCAGACAGGCCGTACTACTGTACCTGCAGGTCGTACTTTGTTTCTTCAGAGATTCTCTTCCTGCTTTCAGATCCTGGCTCTCAGTTCTAGGCGCTGGCTTTTCCTTGAGCATTTTCTGGAGATCTTGCATTGTGTTTTAGAAGCTGGAGATTCATTCTTATTTCTGGCCGTACCATGCTGCATTTATGACAGCCGCAACCAGGTTCTTTTGAAATTAATTCATTTTCTGTTCATTTATCAACTTTTCATCACTGTAAAAGTTCTATAAAAATAATGGAATAGTGCGCCCTTGTTCTCTGGCTTATTTGAGATTAATCTGTGAAGATTTGGAATTTATTTGAATTTATTATCATTTTTTGAGAAAATCGCACCTTTTAGAATTTGCCTGAAAACCTTCAAAAATACAAAAGAACGAAAATTTGCAAAAACAAACAAAAATCAATTAGGGTTTCAATTTGAGAACCACCAGGGTTCTGACATCCATCTTTGTAGTTGTTTACAAGTTTTAAAATTTGTCACATTTCATTCCTTGCTAAAAGACAAGTGATGCTTCTAAGATTGTAGACCTATTCTTCAAGGTAGTTGTGAGGATACATGGGTTGTTGTAGAGTATCACCTTAAATAGGGATACTTAGTGCTTGAGCCACTTTTAGCACACCTTGTGGAAAAGGTTGGGTACATAGTTGAATATGTTTTGCATACCATCCACAAATATATAGTTAGATGGAGGTTGTTAATAGGAGTTTGGGAAATCTCCTAAGAAGTTTGGTGGGAGAGAAACCAACATAGTGGGATACATTGTTGGCTCAAGCATAATTTGCGTAACAACTTATTGAATTGGTCTATAAGCAAGAACCCTTTTTAGATTGTGTATGGGACATCTCCCAAAGGTGTTATAGACTTGTTGAGATTACTTGATGGAGAATGCATTAGCATAGATGCAAAAGACTTTGCACAACACATACAAGAGATTCATGCACATGTGAAATAGCAATCGGAGAAAAGTAACAATAAGTGTAAGAGAAGTGCAATATGTTGGGGTGGCCACTGCAACCCCTTTCACTTGCTTAATTTTAGGCACCATGCCCAAAATTTTTCTACTTAGGATGTTTGATGCAACAACATCTTAGGGGTTGAGCAATCTTGCATCACTCAAAAATATTTTATTTCATGTTTTGTTAGATTTTAATGGTTTTCTAGTTATTAGGATCTTGTTGTAGCATATGGTTCTTGTACAAAGGCATTTTCATGTCCAATCATCAATATGATGTATTTCAAATCCTAGACCAAGATCTAACAATGTGGCTATTGTTCGAGCTTTGCGGTGGTATTTTAGGACATTTCCAAGCTTATCGGTCCTAAGGAGATTTGTAGTTAAAACCATACTGAATTTTAATTCATAGATCTCATCGCACACAACACCCACCCTAGGGGTCCTCCTGATCAATAGGCTATAATGTTCAAAGGCCCCTTTTGTGTTTCATCCCAAATTTTGAATATTACACCAATAAGAATACTTTGAGTTGGTCTCAACAAAGGTTATGAAAGATGGTTCATGATCCTTCAGTTAGTGATACCTTTTCATTGCAAGGATTCCCTTTAAATAAGACAACAAGTTCTTCAGAATAGGGTAGAATGTAGATTATGGGCTTTAGGTTTTTAGTTAATGTAGTGGGCACATAACTTGTGGGCATGAATGATTGTACAAGCATTCTCATTCCTAAACTTTGTAGTGGCTTGTGGTGTCAAAGCATTTGAATGCAACATGTATGCTGATTATTGAGAGTTGAGTAATATTGACATTGGTTTGTGGTATCTCAATTGTCTTCTAACTTGTTTTTGTTGTGTGTTCTATTGGCATTTTTCCAAGTTGCTGGTTTTGGTATGGGGTCGGGTATGGGGTTCGGGTATGCCAATACTACAATTTTTTTTTCTTTGGGTAGGGTATGGCTGAGTACAGTTGGATTGTGTATATCTATCTATCTATCTATATATATATATTATTTAAATACCTCATAATTTGCAAAAAAAGAAAAGACACATAAATTCATGATTCAATGACTTGTCAAATGTCAATATACAATGAAGATTATAATCAATATTCAATAATATTCATATTGCTCTTCATTGAGAGAATCAAAATCAACATTTGGTTTAGTTTCATTTGAGCCACAATGAATTACAATGCTACTTCCATTAGCCATGTCAATGTAGAAGTTGCCTCATCTAAAGAGATTTTTGTTAAGTTGTGTGACAATAACATCTAAGTTAGCACACTCAAGAGTTAGATCCCAATTCCTTGTCATTGCCTCATTGTAATCAAGTTTCTTATGTGACAAGAGATCCCAATAACTAGTGGGGTTATGGGAGTGGAGACCTGAATGGGGTTGAGGGACACTAGGCAACACACCCCACATATTCCCTATTGTAGGATTGATGGGCAAAGTCCTGGCAACCAAGCCCAAATTAAGGCTTTTGAAACCACACAAACCTTCATGGTGCAAGCTATTTTCACAATTTTATCACTTAAGGGTGAAATTAGGTATTTGGCACATTTTTGTTTTTAAAAATGTTTTAATTTTTTTTCTTCTTTAGGTGGCCCTTGGGTCCCCTTGGGTTCACTCGAGAGCAGCTCGAGTTGGCCCATGGTCCTGCCTAGGCACCCGAGGTTTGTTATGGGTAGGTTCCACAACAAACCCAATGTGCTTGGGTAGGGCCTTGGGCAAACCCATGGCACTCCCATTGTAGGACCAATACCTAGATTGGGACCCAATAACATAGTTATTCTATTAATTTGTTTTTGGATTGCATGAATTGGTTGTTTTTCATTAGACTCTCCTTGTGATTGCATTAGACAAGGCATCTAGGAGGGTACCTCTAATTATTCAAAGTAGGCCATATAATTGGACATTATTCATGATGATCCCCAATTACTTGTTTATGTACCTTGGAGGTTTGTATGACCACATTTGGAAGGAACTTACATTGTTTGATTTAACAAAATCCTTAAATTTTGTGATGAAGGAGAAGAAAAGTTATAAATGTCATTGTAATGCCCTCTTTTTTAACTGACAACATAGGATTAGCATTGAGTGAGTGAATTGGCAACACAAAAATAGTTAGGGTTAGTTAAATAATGAAATAAGGTAGATGAGTCAGTTAGTATTAGTTAAATAAGGAAATAAGGTGGATGAGTAAGTTAGGTTAGTTAAATAAGGATGGATTTGTTTGTTATTGCCATTGATTGAGGAAGTAGTTAGATTGCTATCAATTGAGAACTAGTTTTGCTTATGATTGAGGAAGCATAGTGTATATAGGCATTGTTGGGAAGAAAAGAAAATGACACTTGAAATTTGATTGGATGTTGTGTTTCAATAGTTGTGGCTTGGAGATGAAATTCTTCAAACATAGATATTAGGCTTCTTGAGGACAAAAACCCTTAAGTAGTAGGTTGACATTTAGACTAACATTTGGAATACCGATAGTGTCTAGTTCTATATGTGGGTGTGTTTATATCTATGTTCTACCAAGTTTTCGGGATGGGGACGATAGGGGATGTGGTGTGTGTTTTCGGGACGAATTTTTTTGAGGCCATTTTAAGGGAGGGCAGTGGATGGTGTTGGTTCTTTTCTTTTGCAACCCTCAATTCTAAGAGAAGTACAATGCCTAAACCAGGGGAAGAAAAGGTTAAGGCAAAGATTTTCCCTATAATTAAACAAAGGACAAGAGAAAGCCAATGAACAAGGCTGGACCTAGCCTTCTGCACTTCGAGCTCCACAAGACTTAGGAGGGAGATGAAATTCTTCAAACATAGATATTAGGCTTCTTGAGGACAAAAGCCCTTAAGTAGTAGGTTGACATTAGACTAACATTTGGAATACCGATAGTGTCTAGTTCTACATGTGGCTGTGTTTATATCTATGTTCTACCAAGTTTTCGGGATGGGGACGATAGGGGATGGGGTGTGTGTTTTTGTGATGGATTTTTTTGAGGCCATTTTAAGGGAGGGCAGTGGATGGTGTTGGTTCTTTTCTTTTGCAACCCTCAATTCTAAGAGAAGTACAATGCCTAAACTAGGGGAACAAAAGGTTAAGGGAAAGATTTTCCCTATAATTAAATAGAGGACAAGAGAAAGCCAATTAAGAAGGCTGGACCTAGCCTTCTGCACTTCGAGCTCCACAGGACTCAGGAGGATAATCCTTTTATGAGTCTCAAAGAATAATAAAACCCTTTATAGACAATGCTACAGACATGAGACTAAGTCCAAATGGCACAATGCAATAAAGTGAAAATACTTTCATAAGCTTATTATTGTGCTAATCTCACATCAAATTGCAGCCACAAACCCTTTGAAAGTGGATGTTTATTATGTTCTCAGATTTATGAATAGAGGGTGCTATATATTTCACCACATTCAAGTATGATCCCTGATACTTTGAATAATGTTGAGAACTAATAACTTACATAAACATGTCTTCATCTCAAATACATAGAGGAGTGATGAATGAAGAAATCTCAAGCATATCCCGTACATTCCTTAAACTCCATGAAGACACAGAAACCCTAATAAATTAGATTTAAAAGAAAAGATTCATTGAAATTTATAAATTGTTTGAACCATTCTGGAAGTAGAAATTGCACAAGACTGACCGGTGCCTGAGTATGGGCTACAGAGTCATGTATCCTGCATCTTATATCACAATGTAAAACATATCTTAATGATTTTTTGTTATATTACGACCTGATGATAATAAGATCTCTAAAGCCTGCAATACAATCATACTTAGCAATCCATCTGAAAGTATAATATTCTTACTATTTTCATGAAGCATTTAATCTATCCCTTGGACATGAAGCAATAATGAAAATAGTTCTCTGCAGCAAATGTGCAGGATGAAACCAATAATCCTTGATTATTCCCAGTCAAACAACATTACATTTCAGCTTGGAGACAACTAAAAAACAATGTGTATTCATAAATGCCACAAGTCAAGATACAACACTATGATGTGATGACCTCTAGACATAGACCTTCACCTAATACAAAGAACCCTCACATCCCTGTACAATTTTTTTTTTCTCTTTCAGAACTTCCTGAACCAGAACAAAAAAACCCCTTCCAAATGACTGGAAGCTACCTTAAAAAGAACAGAGAAAACCTAGATCAAACCCCCAATTGACACATGGCATACTGAGCCCCCTTGATTTGCAATTGAAGATGATATTTGGAATATGCCTTTTCATTTTATTTCCCTTTTGATTGCTTTCAAGCTACCCACCAAAAATGATTTTCAACATTTTATTTACAATCCCGTGCAACCTTTCATCACTGTGTTAAAATTAATTTACCAGCTCTATTTTCACCCTACAAGTGAAAATTTTCACCTTTAGATAGTTATCAAACTTACTGGGAGTTAAAAAATGAGTTTACTTAAGCATTTTACCCTTCAGAACTGCCTCGTTTGTCTGTAGCTAATTTAGGCATTTTGTCAAATAGTTAGCCTGCAACCAACTTATTTACATTGGCACATTTTCTCCTTGAAAATAACCTAAGTAGCCGGTTCGGGTTCGGGTTCGGGTTCGGGTTCGCGGGTTCGGTTCGCGGGTTCGGTTCGCCGGTTCGGCAAAATTTTTTGGGGGGTGGGTTCGGTTCGTCTTGGGTTCGTTAGTACAAATTACAAAATATGTAAATATATATATATATGCAGCCTAGAAGCATGAATTAGGATTAGAATATCACATAACTGATAACATCATATAAACAACAAAACCACCATAAACTTGAATGTCATTTAAAACATGCATGATAAATATTCATTGTTCAAACTTCAAGTTCAATATTACAACACTTTTAAAGTTTTAATCATCATATGGATTCTCTAGATCATCCATATCAATGTCAACATTGACATTAGATGAAGTAGGAAGACTAGATGAATCACAAGTAGTGCCAATGGCACCATCACTAGCACTACTATTGTGCCCATGCTCCTGTTGGATATCCTCATCCTCATATGCAATATGTTGGGAACTGCAAGCATCCAAGTCAGTATCCTCTGGCACTATATCCCACAACTTCGTCTCCCCTTCCTTGTAGTTAGGTTGTTTGTGTGAAAGGAGACGCAAGTTGGAATGCACATATACTAAGTTCTCCGCTTTTTTTGACAGCAATTTATTGCGCTTTACTGAGTGGATGAAAGAATATGTGCTCCAATTCCTCTCAGATGCGGATGAACTAGCAACCTATGAAGACAAAGTAAACAATTAAAAATTTATAAATGGAATTATGAAACTTTTAAAACTAAAATATGAAAATTTATTAAACTTACTTGTGATAAAATTTTGATTGCAAGGGGCTGCAAATTTTGGAAGTATTGTCCATGGAAGTACCACCAAGAATGAACATCCTTTAAGAACCTATCACGGGAGGCATCAACATCTAGATGATTTGAGTGCACAAAATTAGTGAACTCATCCGTGACTACACTCCGCAAATCTCGATCAGGGAAGAGTCTCACAAATGCTGCCTTGTACCCTTCAACCACTTCTAAATCTCTATATGGAGGAAGCCTTCCTGGTTGTGAAAGAACCTGAGAGCTGTAGTATTTTGGAGTCAATGCAAAGGCAAGAAGGTGTAATGGAGTTGTCATTTTGTTCCATCTTTCTTCAACAATTGTATGCACTTGTTTGAAGAATGTCTCTTCAGGGTCTTGCTCTCTTGCATTTATGGTGCACTTGATCTTCTCAAGCATTGAGTCTATACCATCATATATTTGTCCAATGCATGGCTTGTCCATGTCAGTATAGCGAATCATACCCAAAATGGGCTCGGTGAAGCTAAGGAGATACTCCACACGATCCCACCATGAGTCATCTAATATCAGGCTCTTAATTCTTGTTGCTCTTTCAGTGCTGCTTTGCCTCCATATAGACCAATTGGTGCTAATTACCATGCTAGAAAGTGCTTGCCTAACTTTCACAAGTCGTCTCAAGACGATTGTATTAGAGGCAAAGCGGGTTTCTGCAACCTATTGCAAATTAAAAAAAATAATTAATATTTAAAAATAAACTTTAAAGAAGAATTTAAATTAGATTGAACAATCAAATTATGAAAATCAGAAAATGACAAATGTAAATATTACTTCTCTTACCTTCAATAGCTCCAATTTTGAAAATGTTCTAAAGATCCCTTGAGACAAGTGGTGGTTGGTGACGAACATCTGAATGTCCTCAGCCTCAGTATACAATTGTTTGATCCATTCAATTTTATTCCCAATCTTTTGCAGCATAAGATTGAGTGAATGGACCGCACAAGGTGTCCAAAAGATATGTGAATATCTTTCCTCAACCAACAACCCTGCAGCTCTACAATTCTTTGCGTTGTCCGTTACAACTTGAACAACGTTGCGGGCTCCCACTTGCTCAATGGCTGCAATAAGAATATTAGCAATAAATTGCCCATCTTTTACTTGCCCCTCACAATCCACGGCTTTCAAAAACATTGCCCCTTTAGGGGACACCGCTATGACATTGATCAAAGGCCGATTTTTTGAGTCCTTCCAACCATCTGAAACAATGGACACACCTGTCTCAACCCATGAATCTCTTATAGGCTTCAATGCATCTTCAACCAACTCAACCTCCTTTTCCAATAAAGTGCTACGCACCTTCTCATAACCCGGGCCCTTGTACCCTTTTGGAGCTTCATTAACCGCTCTCAACATCTCTTTCCAATATGGAGAACGAACAACATTAAAAGATAGTCCATTGGCATATATGCATCTTGCTACACATTGGTCGGCAAGGGCTCTACTCTCATTTTGAAATGCAACTTCCAAAGGTCCCTTTGCTCTCTTGTTTGCAAAAGGTTGTGCACTTTGAGCTTGAAGATTTGGAATGGCCATAAATGGGTGGTCTTCTACCACAATATTGGGATTGGGATTAGATGGGGGCTGCATTCCCTTTGATTTTTTTTTTAACAAAGGGTGATTTCCTTTTTGGGCTTCCCGTTGATCTGCTGCTTCTTGCTCCATAATGTATTTTGCAATTGTCTCAGGTTGAATAGGGGCATCTTTCTTTCCAGGGCAAGGTGAGATGCCTTTTCCAGTTATGCCACACAAATGTGCTTTCACCCTATGGTATGAACTAGAATATTGAACATCACACCCACTGCATTTCCAAACATAACCACCACCACCTGGAAGCTGTCTTATCATTTCAACATACTGCCATAGAGGAGAATTTGCACTTGTTTTGAACTTTGGGTTTGGTTTAGCTATGGAGCCGGAGGTAGAACCCATTGACATTGTGATTCCTATGGCAATTTGTTTTGCAAACAACACATTCAAAATTTGAATGAAAACAAAATATAATAATTTTTAAAAAATTAAAACCTAGCTCTTTTGAATCTTGCACAATGTATACATTCATAGAAGAACAGAAAAAAAAAGATGCAAAACAAAGTTTCTGTTTGTAAAACAAAAAAAAAAGAATGAAAAAATGAGAAAAAAATGAGAAAAACATACCTTTTTGCAAAAATAATCTTCAACAATCTTTGTAGCAGCCAATGAACACTTGCAAATCTGTAGGAATGGCAATGCAATCGTTGTAGAAGCTTCAACAATCAATATTCAACTCCTTTTGTCAATCCAACAAGTTAAAATAAGAACTCAGCCTCTTGGAATGAAAATGCTTGTTTGCAAAACAAATGAATGAAAATGAGGTAGTTTAGGTGTTTAATATGTTTTAGAGGTCACTTTTAGGGTTCCCATGGGCGTGGGTCAAAGTCAAAGTGAAGGAAACAACAAAAAAATACAGAAAAAAATGCCTTTTTGCCGCCCAGACGCGTGGGTTCTGCTGGGTTCGCTTTGGGTTCGCCCGGGTTCTGCTCGGGTTCGCCCGGGTTCTTCACCGGCGAACCAAGGCCCAAATGCAAGGACCCTGGTCAAACCCACAGAGGGACCGGACCAGGACCCGGACCCAGTGCAAACCTGGACCAGGACCGAGCCAAAAACCTGACGAACCGGCTACACAGAAAATAACCATCTTACATGTTGAACATGGTCTGCAAAAATAGACAGAACAATAATGGGGACATTACACATTCTAGCATTGGGTTTTATACATGTCTGTAAGCAAGCTCCCTCCTTCACCACTGATACTGCAAGGGCATTAATGGCAACTGCGTATCATTTCGACAAATTTACAGACCTTGCACAATATTCATGGATGTTTCAAGTATATTCTAGACACTTTCATCAATGAAATGGCACTAAGAACATGCATAGGTCGTGAGAAGCACTTGCTGGAAGCTTTTGAGCTTCCTGACACCCCAACAATGGTTCGAAGTTTGGAACAACACTGAAAATGCTCCCAAGGCGTGGGAAATAGCTTGGACAAGCTTCTGGGCAAAAAAACAATCATATTCAACCTGCAAGCAGCTTAAAAAATTGCCCCAAGCCATAAAAACGTGACTACTTATTTCCAGTGATGTTTTAAAGGTTTGCTGCAAGTTTAAACAATAAAAACTGCCCAAAATAATGCTACAGAAGCTTCAGGTCGTGAGAAATGGTGTATGCAGTTTTTTGGAAGTGCAAACAGCATTTTCATGTTTGCAAATGGTCTTGAAATGTTGCTTCAAGTTTCTGCGCGTGAATAATCACCATTTCCATGCTGCCATGAAGGTTACTGAAGCTTTAAACAATGAAAAACTGCCCCCAAAATGGTGCTGGAAGAGAAAGGAAAGAATAGCAGGAAGAAAAATGATTCACACGTGAGAAATAAGCCCTCCTTTGGTGCCTCAACCACTGTCTAGCTCAGCAAACAAATAGCCAATCAAAGCCTTATCGCTCACTTTCCTCTCTTTGTAGACTTGTGTTTGATTTTCCCTTCACAATGGCGAAGCTGCGAAATAACTCCACATGAAAGTCTTTTACTAAAATATGGAGCCTCCTCTCGGTCAAACAAAGCCAGCCCTTTAATGCTATCGTCAGCCCACACATTCATTTAATGCATTTCGCAACACTTTCCCTAGTCGCAACAATGTTTTGTGTTTTCCTTTCCACCAAGCGAACTTGTGATATCCCTCCATGTGTAAAGGCTGTTGAGTTTGATGCACACTCAACACTATCACTTAAACTATCAATTTTACATGTGAAGAATTGTCCCATTAGAACGCCAAACTCTCCAACAAAAGCAATAAACCTGAGTTATGGGAAGAACCAAGAGGAAAACAATTTTAATACCAATATTTATGCCTTTGGAAGTATTTAAAACATATAAAATATTTTAAAATTTAAATAATATCAAAATTATAACACTGAAATTGGCTTTTTTAATTAATCCATAGGCCAAATGACAGAACTGGTGCTACAGGTACAAATGACTTGTGGAGGCTGCAAAATCTTGTAGAGAGCCATTATTAATTATTTAGATCATTGTGATGTCTCCAAAAATTGCACAACGGATTTTCAAGACCTTTGTAAATTGGGCCCTCTGGCAGGACACCTAAAATTTTTCTAGTTTGAACCCTAAAACATCTCCAACGGCCATGAAAACGGAGATATAGGCTAATGAAGACAAAATAACAACTGGGTTGTCACCAGAATTGACCCATTTGAAACTTTTTACGAGATCCTTTGGACCTGCTCCAAAATAGCAACACATTCAAATTTGCCTCAAAACTCATCCAAAGTCCACGAAACTGAGTTTGCATACTCTTGGTAAGCTATAAAAACATTCTATCAAAGGAAATTTCATGACGACTCATAGATTGGGAGATTTTAATGCTAGGAGTTTTAACCAATCTTATTGCCATGGGGCTGAGAAACAAGGTTCTATTGCATATCTCAGGACAACTAAGCACTAGAAATTCATCAAATTTGTAGGTACTAACAGATGGAAAAGGGGACGACTATATAAAAGATTAGGGAAAATTTTAAAAATATAGGAAAATTTCAAATATTCATATGATAACATTGATAAGCCATTCATTATATACACTATAGAATCCTTAGTACACGACATTAGAGTTGAATTGAGAGTTCACATTAGATTTGAACAAATTAATAGATGTCTAGAGTCAAAATTAATTGCTTCCACAATTCTCTGCCAATGTGCATATTATATAAAATTAAAGAATACAACAAAATTCCTAAAGGATGCAAGTTTGAACTACAAAATGTCAAAAGACAAAGTCACAAAAACATATTGATATAAAGTATGAGGCTGCCCCTAATCAACATCTACCAACATTGCATCAAAATCGGATTTTGACTTTGAGCCACTACCACTATGAGGGATTACACCATCCAATGGATCTCCAACCAATCCCTCTAGTGTCTCCTCATCAATTTAGGTGGCATTTTTGTGATCAATATTCCATCGTAAAGTTGGAGTATGTCGATACTCTGTTGTTTGATGATCTTGAAGTCGCAAAGCACTATGTATGGCCACCAACTTCTCTGCTCGTCTAGAGGTAAGTCTTCCTTTTGATAGAGTGGATGAAACTATATGTAGACTAGTTCTTTTTTGTAGCATATGAATTGACAACCTATGAAAGGAGGTGAATAGCAAGCATCGTCAACTCTTGTATTGTTGATGTGCCATGTCCATCGTCCAATAGGATTAGTTTGAGCTAATGTAGCTCTATCTGTCTTCACCTCAGGTTGTTGAATGTTGGACCACAAAGATTAGTAAAAGAAAACCATTGTGTTTGAAGTATACTCGACTCCTCACTTGTGTCAAAGGGCTTTCATTAACTCTTCTTTCACCTCATCGTCATCACAAGGAGGCAACCTACTAGCCTTTGGTGCATATTATTTGGGATTTAGAGCAAAGGTTGCCATATGAAGCTAGGCGTTCATAGTGTTCCATTGCCGTATCACAATGAGTTTAATATGTTGCTCATATAATCCCATATTAGTATCCTTGTTGCAAATTGCTTTCTTCATCCGCCCAAGCATGTTGTCAAATGTCTCATAAATCTCTCCAAGACTAGGAGAGCCTGTATTAGCATTTAGCATATCTAGTGACAACTACAATAAGGGAGATGAAGGAGCAAACATATCTTCCAAACGAAAAATTCAAAAAAGACGAGTTACAAAATTAGAATAAAAAATTTAATAATAAAATCGACAATCAATTTATTAATAAAATTAACAAGTCATTAAAAATCAGCAATTTCTTACTTCATAGTGGACCACTAGTCATCATTAAGGATTTTTTTGTTTGATACTTTTTCCTTTAGCAGTGCTTGTAGTAGGCCATCTACTCCACTCTGAATTAACCATCATCAACTATAGAGCCTCTTGCACCTTGAGCATCCTCTCCAACAAAATGAAATAATTGGCATACCTTGTCTCCATAGGTTTGAGGAATTCCTTCTTCGAAAAATTCTGGAAGAGAGCAAGTGAAGTTTGGTGGTTGCAAATGAACATTTGAATATCTCTAGCTTCTACCATCACTTGTTGTACCCACTCTATCTTCCGTATGTTTTTCAATTTGTTGTTCAATGCATGAACACAACATGGAGTCTAGAAGATGTGCTTTTAAGCACCCTACACCATCATGCCAACTAATTTGGACATGTGTTGAGTTCGTGACCACTTGTACAATATTTGAGGCCCCAACCTCCTCTGTGGCATCTCACAAAATATGAAATTGGAAGTCGACATCCTTGTACTTCGTAGAACAATCAATAACTCTATGGAAGTAAGAGTCAGTTGAACATATGACTATGATGTTGATGAGTGGTTGATGTCTCTAATATTGGTCCACCCTCTGTTGCAAAACTCGCAAAAATCTATATATATTTTTTTCTTGCCTACAATTTTAAAAAACATGATTTTTACTTCATTTTCACACGTGGTTGGGGACTTACAGCATGCGGTGACATGGCAACTAGCAATGAAGGTTTGTGTGGGTCAAGGGGCTGCCCCACAACCCCGTTGGGGGCGTTGCCCCCAAACTCACAAGGGGCGCCACCCCTTGACCCCGTTGGGGGCGTTACCCTCAAACCCCCACAAGGGGCGCTGCTCTTTGACCTCGTTGGAGGCATTGCCCCCAAATCCCCATAAGGGCCGTTACTGCATGACCCCACTAGGGGCATTGCCTCCAAACCCCCATGAGGGGCACTGCCCCTCAACCCCATCGGTATCTCTATTCCCAAATCCCCATTAGTTATTAGGATCTCTTGTCAAAAAAGAAAATTGATTACAATGAGGGGGTGATGAGGACTTGAAAATTTGAAATATAACTCTTGAGTGTG